>JAZKJV010009935.1:0-62281 GCA_037367405.1 Ottelia alismoides | reverse complement strand
TAGGGAGCACGAGTTGGCCTCGCGGCCTACGAAGTAGTCTAAAAACAAAATGAAATAAAAACAAGTATTTTTGGTGGATAGTTAATTCTTTTTATATTTTTTGGATTTTTAATAATAAGAAAAAAAGAAGAAAAAGGCAAATAGAAGCAACTTTAACAAATTTTTTAATCACTAAAAATTGCTACAAAAATTCAAACAAAAATATTTTTATGCTTTTTAGGTTTTTTAATGTTTTTGATTAATTTTTCAGATTTTTCTAATTTTTATGCGGTTTTCTAAAAATCAAGAAAAGCAAAAACAGGAGCAATCTGTCCAGCCAGACTTCAAAGACCCATAAAAATTATCAAATGGATCTTTCACAGCCTGGAGGTAGTTTTTATGAGAAATAGAAACAACAAGAAAAATTCAGAAAAAGAGTTTATTATTTTTGGAGTTTTCTACAAATTTTTAGAATTTTTATAAGTTTTTAATGGCTTTTAATTTTTATGGTTTTTATTTGTCCAAAAATAGCCAAAATTGCATAGAAAATCCAGCACACCAAAAGTAGCAAATCCTAATTTTTTAGAATTTTTAAAATAGTTTTTATATTTTTTATGATTTTCTAAACTGGACAGAAGCAAAAATAATAGTTTTTGAATTTTAAAATATAAAAACACCTCAAAAATGTACCCAAAATTTTGGAAAATTTTTACACAGTGGTAGGAGTCATGTTTCCAAATTTCACGAAATTTGGGTTGAATTTGCTATTTTATTTAAATAGAATAAAAGCTCACAGTGCACAGGGACCTAAATGCAATAAAAACTACTTCCAGGAACCAAACAATAACAAAAAAATAAAACCCAGGGCCCCTCGTGCAAAATGTCCAACAAGTCGCGTGCAATGCACGAGTATCAGGCACGGAGGGACCTATTTGCAATTCCTATTTCTAAATTATCAAACAATAACGCACATAAACCACAGGGCACAAAATGCAAAAAGACCAGATCCTCACGTGTCGATGCACGTGGTCAACATATATAAGGACTAAAGTGCAAATAGCAAAAACATGAAGGTCCAGAGTGCAATTATCCAAAAATAAAAACAACTATATTAAATATTTACAGGACTAGATTGCAAATACAAAAGAGTATGGGCCTAAGTATAATTTACCCCTTATTATCGGAGCGACGAGGGCATGCCACATGGAAGATTGGATGGTGACTGGCTGCGGCTAAACCCTCGCTGGATCGACGACGATGAAGAGGCCGCGTGGAGATCGGACGGTGCTGGATATATGGTGCCTCTTCGTCTGAGTGAACGATCCAGATCAGCTCATCGGTGGATCGAACGGTGGGTGCTCCTCGTAAATGGATGGCCCTGGTCAGATCTAGAGCAGAGAGACTGATCGGACGATGACAAGGATCCTGGATGAACTCAGCTCCGACGAACTTCGCCGGAGCACCACGGGCGCGCTGGGCCTCCTCTTGGGCTGCTGAGATGGTGGAAATGCTCGCCAAGATGTTTTACAACTGCTAGATGCCTCCGATGAGGCCGGTGACCACCGGAGTGGCCCGGCGACGACGGAGGCACGAAGCTCCGATGCTCGAACATTGGACCTCCAGATGAGGTTCCTTTGACCTGCAAAACCGCACCCGAAGCTTCCTGGGTTGAGGGCAAACTGCCTCGACCCGGTTAGGGGTGGAATGGTGGTCGGGTGCGTCGGAATGGATGACCTCCAGCGAGGCGACGACGGTGGAGGTCGGACCTTGGTTCCGTGGCGAACCAAGGGGAGTGAGTGGGTGCAGAATGTGGGTAGGAGTCTCACGAGTGTGACGGTCTGGTCCGATGATCGATTGGATGAGTGGAGTGAGCGGAATCGAACGGCGACCGCGGAAGGCGATTTTGGAGAAATGGAAAATTAGGCGAAACTAAGGAGATTCGGGTATACCTGATGGCTGGAGTCGACTGGGAACAAGCTCGCAGAGCCTAGGTCGTAGCCTCGAAGGGTCGTCGGGGCCCGAGGCTCTGGCGCTCCTCGCGGCGGCGCACGACGGCAAGAGTCGCCGGATCGATGGCTGGAGGCACCCTCTCCTCCCTTCGACACCCTCCTCGCGATTGTCACTGTGGGGAGTAAGGTGGAGGTCGTGGGACAAAGGTGCGTAGCCAAGGATGACGTGAAAAGTTGGCCGGAGGCGAGGCTATATACTGCTAGGGGTCCGAGAAGAAGGGGTCGGATATGGTTATCGGAGCTTGGATCCCTAGGAAAAACCACCGGGCGTGGATTAGGAATGGATCTAGTATGATTAGGACCCGGGGTTTGGGTATTTGGGGTTCGGATCAATCGGGGAAAATTTGGAGAAAAGCGGGTTGGGCATACAGATCCGAGTTGACTGGTCCGGGGTTGGGGGGGACTTGACCGGGGGTCAACTATCCCCCGTGGACCAATCACAGGCTGCCAATCAATAAATATTTGGAAATTCAATTAAAAATAATAAATGATGTAATTTCAAAAAACTTAAAAACATGTAAAATGTTTATTTATTTTCAGATTAATTTTTAGTGATTTTTATTTAATTTTTTGAAATATAAATTATGTATTTACATTATATTATTGATATATATAGGTATATACACATATATATTTTTTATTTTTATTTTTAATTATTTATTTTTATACATTTATTCCAATTTTATATTTTATTTATTTATAGAATAAAATTTGGAATAAAAGGGTATTTTTATCTTATTTTTATTATTTATTTACATAGGTTAAATAAATAGCTTTATTTACTTATTTACATCGTATATATACAAGGTAGGAATTTGATTTTATTTTATTTCTTTTTATTTTATTTTTATTTTTCTTATTTTTATTTTATTTATTTACACCATGAAATGTGGAATATGAAAATATTTTTATGGGATTTTAATTATTTATGCACAAGTAGAAAATAAATAGATATGATATTCTATGTACAAGGTCTATATATAATGATGAAGGGAATTTTATTTATTTTTATTTTATTTTCCCCATTTTTATTTTATTTTTATCTTTACAAATATGTACATATTAACAAAAATACATTTTTATTTTTATTTAGAGGAAAATACTTTTTTTATATACATAGGTATATGTACACACATGAGATTGACCCTATCTCCCTCTACTTGGATTCTTTTGCGGTCAGGCCCATGCTGAGCCCTCCCTTGGGATTAGGCCACTCAATATTTATTCTAAATATTTCCATCTTTTTATTTTATTTCTTTATTCTTTTATTTATGAACAAAAATATGCTAATTATTGTAATTTACACAATGCATGCTTATTGATAAATTATTCTATTTACATGAATATACAATGTATTTTGCATAGGTTTTGTAGCTAAAATAAAAGAATAAAGAGTGTTGAATGGGTATTCATCATCCTCCAACTCCATGGGTTGATCCATATGAGCTTATAATATGTGAGAAGGGAGGCAATAATAGACAATGGTGGCGGTTAGAAGGCGATCTCCATCTTGATCCCAACTTTTACAACAAAAATGATTGCAAAGGAGATCAATACGAGACCATGCATCATGGTAACACTAGACGTCTGTTTGGTTACTGGGATGGGGAGGTTGGAATAAGGAATGTGATGTCATATTGATTTCTGATGGAATTCCAACCCAAAAATGCAGGGGAGTAAAAAGAGTTACCAAGGGTAACCCGGTAACCAAATGGACCCTATAGAACTAAGAAAATAGATGGATTAGTGTCACATTGCATGGTGTTGGAAAAGGGGGTGGCTCTATTGGGCTTTGACCCTGATTTGCCTAAAAAGGTATTAAAAACTATTGAAAAGGTTTGAATCAATTATTGGCGAATACATGTTTTAGCCTACTAAGGGCTTACATTTGGCTATTTTAGCCGCTATAAGAAAGTAGGTTTTAAGCTTACCACTATATTATACGAATATATTTATTAAAATGTGTATTGAAATTACATATTTTACATATTCATATGTTTATATTTTGAATAGAAATGGTTTAATAAATCAAGAATATTTCTAGTTTTATATGACTTTAGATAATTATATATATGTTACAATGTAATGAAATATGTTATATAATAATTAAAGTATATATGTAGTATAGATAAAAAAATATGATAATAGGTGTGGGTGTCTATGTAATTTAGATATGTACTTATAAGTTGATGTTTTATAAATAGATTTATAATGTAGCTAATTAAATAAACAATTACATATAAGATTTATATGTTATATCTATATAGAATATTTTTGAATTGTTATATAAATTCTTATATAGATATGGGGGTATAAACCTAAATTCAGTTACAAAAAATTCATTTATCATGTTAAAGTCATATTTCGATTACAAGGCTAATCTATAGGAAGGTGGATCTCCTACTTTGGCTATGAATTCTCATTCGAGAAGTGCCTCTTATGTATAGACAAGAAATGGTCCAACAATATTGTGCATACTTTTAGGATCAAAGTAGTACTAGACCAGGGGTGAATAATAGTTTAAATAGATAATGGCCAAACAAAATATGCAATGCAAATAACATAAAAAATAGAGATTGAATCAAATAAGCAACCACATGCATGATGCTATTTATTTTGAAGCCCAACTAGGTGAAAACCACTACCTAAATCCTCGACTCAAGATTCCCAATCAACTGTGTTGGTCAAGTTTTCACTATCAAAGTTATTTTCTACAAATAACCCAACTTTTTACATGTGGTTTGGATCAAACACCAAAACTCTTATAGTCTTGTATGACACACCACAGTTCTATACAAATGTATAGTGTTCACCGTCGAATTAACCTCTGAGGTTCTATCATGCTTGGATCAAACACGAAGATTCCAATCAAGGTTCGATAAAATACCAAAGCCTCTGACCTTCTTGGATCATACATACATTCATACATACATACATACATCTATGAATGTTTGTACGCATGACATCTATGAATGTCTATATGAATGCATGCATACATACATGCATTTATTTGTGTGTGTGGGTGTGGGTACCCGAGTGTCTATGTGTTTGTGTATATGTTTATATGTGTGCATATATCGAATACAAGCCATGTTGATTATTTGGAATGCATATATACAAATAGAAGCACAATAACAATATGTATCAAATATCAAACCAATTATTCTCCAAATAAAGAAAAGAATGAATTACAATTTATTTACTAGTAGTAAAATCACATGTTGTGAATCTTCTCTAAGGAGTCGTAGATTGAAAATCAGATGACGACTTGTGGCTAGGTGAAAGCTTCATGTTATTACAATAGAAATGAGGGTTGCTCTCACATAAGAATGCTTGGAACGATCTCACAAATAAATTATCATAGAGATTGAAATATAAGATAATGTGTTATCTTAAAGGGGTCTAAGATTCCTTATATAATTCTCACAGTACACGGGTAATGTCTTATAATCATTTGAACTAAATTAGAAAATAATATATCTTCTAAAAGAACATCTAAGTGATTGTGATCAATTAGTGTAAACTGGTTGATCGATTAGTTGTTGATAGATCAAAATTATAAGGATATCAATTACATTCTAAATGTTAGATGATCCCTTAACATTTGAATTTGAAAAAGAATCCATATACATATATTAAAGTTGGGTTTTCACCCAACTTCAAGACACGTGGCCGCGCCATCGGCCTGCATTCTGACCATCTACTCCCCCAATCTCAGCTCTTCTCTCTCCAATTATTTCTTCTCCTCTCCCTCTCTCTCCCATTATCTCCCCGCCCCCATCTACGTTCTTCCCTCTCCAATTATTTCCCCTCCTCTCCTCTCTCTCTCTTTCTCGAACTCATCCTTTCTTGTCACACAAGAACTTCACAACGAACATCTGAGATTCCAGCAGCAATGGTCTAGCAATGTAGACAATCTTCATGCCATCATAAGCGAGCAACCATAATCCAAGGTGCGACTCGTCGTGCTGCTGCATGGCCATGCTCAACATCGATCAGTTAGTGCCAGCGACAAGGAAGCCAACCTCCTCAGCAAGGCAGATCGAATGAAACCTACGAGAATATTACAACCAAGATCATCACAAAAATTGGGAGGCTGCAAATCATCACAACATACTCTCATCGTAGTGGAAGATGTGAGGGGCCTTAGTGTTCTCCACCACAAAGTGGTTCGTGCGGATCGTGCTTCTCCCGACAATCCCCAAGTCTGGCCTCTTTGGCAGCTTCAGAGACTTGAGATCGTATCTGGATGGCAAAGGCAATGCTTTTTATACAGTGATGGTGTCCTCATGCCGTCCAATGTAGGAGCCGCCTCCTCGTGTATGGAAAGTCCTTCCATTTTCATCACGACTCCCCTCTCTCTTCTCCTTCCGCTACGGTCATAGTCATGTCCACTCCCACCATTGCTGCCACGTCTCTCGCCACCGCCACAAGCACCTAAGGCCTTTTTTGGCGACGTGGAAGGGACATAGTAGGAAGAAGTTGTAGTGGGAGGTGGTAGTGTTTATATACATAGATCGTTATCCAACGATGGGGAATAAGAGAGCCATTGCTCTTGGTGAATATGTTTCTAAACTATTCATGGAAGATTATCTTGGATGATTTCTATTTGATGGTTTTGATACTTTTTACGTTTATAATATGGAGAAATGGAGAATTTTAGTGTATTGTCTAGATACTCTATGCTCTATTTGTGTTGTTTGTAAGCTTGATTTGTGTCGTTTGTAAGCTTGATTTGTGTCGGTATACTAATAACTTTTAGGAAAGCATGGTTTGAAGATAAAGCTCACCTTTGAGATGGCCATGACATTCGTGGGCACGAGGTTTCTCGCAATTTCACCATCTTTGGTTTGTCCAAGCTTTAAGCACTATGATAAGCTACATATTCTCTATTTACATTTAGGCATATATGTTTATCAAACTTCTCGTGCTTACAGGTCAAATCTGATAACTAATTTGAATATGATCTTACAGCTAATCAAAGTACTTGAGCTCATATAGTCTGTGAATATATTTAATTTGATTTTACATCATTAATCATATTTTAAAATTTTGTTTGGCAATCAAATTTCATCTGTCGTAGATTTTATGTAAACATCTTAATGTGAACATGTTATATATGATTGATATACATTGTTCTAAGGATCATCAATAATATATTTCTTCTAAACAATTACCAAAATTCTTCACAAATATGTATTTCTTATGATTCTGATATATACATATTTAATCAAAAATTCCTAAATCTATACTGTTGCGAAGCGCAAGTAACATCCTAGTCTATTAAAAGTAAGTTAATGATCAAGCACCTATCATCCAGAAGAGGTTTGATACCGTGAGCTAGAGCTGATCATGATTAATAGATTTCAAGGTTGGTCAATCAGATATCTTGGCTTAATCGATCAAATCATAGAAATGAGCCAAAGAAGATCAATTGGGAGCTTCAAGTTGATCCGATCAATTTTGGAAAATTAAATAGTTGTCCTGAATTGATTTCCTTGTAGCTGCACTTGGCTCACAGGAAATATAAACATGCATAAATATTTGTAGGCTATTAATAACAATATTACATCAATAAATGAACTTGAACAAAGTAAACAACTTGGTCTCTTTGAGAGGCTATTTTATCTTGGCCTCTTGAGCTTGTACAATATACGAAGTTAAAACATTATAAGTGCCTATATATAAATGAGCATGTCATTATTAAAACAAGCACTTTAGGATAAAAGATAAAAGATACTAACATCCTCCTTATTATGATGGAAAAAATAATTTATTAAGTAGTTTTAAAAGACAAATTTTGAAACATTTTTTTATTAAATTTAAACATTGACAAACAAATAGCTTTTAAACAAGCCTTTCCCTAACAACATAAAAGACACCTCTCAGGACTTTTTAATATTTTCTCACAAATGTTTTTTAATTTCTTTCTAATACCCCCCCCCCCCTCTTTCTTGTCAAGAAAAAAAGCTAGCGATAAATATAATCAAAATAATGAACTATTAGAAAACAAGTCAAGATAATTAAGCAAAGGTAAAACAAGCATAAACAAGTAACATAAGATAGCTTGCGGGACATCCACCAAGTTTTAGATTTTACATATTAAGCTTGAAAATAAAAATGAAGCTATAACTAAGATAACCAATATCAATAACAGAAGTGGACAGCCAATATATTGAAGAGGGCCATAGTCATGTCCACTGGAGTTATGTGGAGTAGGGGGAGGGCACCGTCTCTTGGGACCTTGAATGATATGGTGACGAGTCTCACAACAATGGCCAATATAGTCTTTGTAGGACAAAGAGTTTTCATTTTGTCCTCTTCATCATCTTCTTTCTTTTATGATGGGGTCCTTTCCGCAAGAAGAATTTGGAATGGGGTGTGTAAAGCAGCAATAATAGGCATTAGTGCACGAGGAGGAGGAGGTGGAAGAGATGATTGAGTCCTTGTCTAGGAGGAGGATGTGTTTTTCTTTTCTTTTTTCTTCACATCAAACAAAAAATTACAGAACGCCTTGATTTTAGTGTTGATGAAGGCAGTATTTTCATTCACCCATCATGTCATATGAATATTATGATCCATCAAGAGTTGGGCATTCTCCTGTGACATGTTGAAGAGGAGGGATAATCCATCAATCATGGCTTGTTAAGTAAGCATCTCATCGACTCCAAGGATGTAGTCTCGATAAGATTAAGTTTTAGTAAAGTAAGAGGGCTCAGGACCCATTTATGAGGGGACAACCCTTGAAAATACAGAGATGGTAAGAAGATATTTGGTTAAGAAGATAATGGTGGAGGTAGAGGCTTTTCCTTGGTTTTTCACATGAAACGTGTTACTTTCAAATCAAAAGGCTTGAACTTTTGTGATGTGTTTAAGGTGCTCAAGTTGGGAAATGGATATGCGGTGAAGGATACGATGTAGAAGAGCACCCACTGAAAGATGGTTCACTAGAGAAGTATTCAAATAGAGAGACAAAAGTGATTCTAGTCAAAAGGATGATAATTTCATTGGTGACATAGTAGTTGCTGATCTTCTTCCTAAAGTTCCACAAAATTCACAACTTAGGAAATGAGGGAAAGGGCTTGAAATACAATGAGAGTAAAGACTTGGTGGCAGTGAGGGCCTATAGTATGAGTATCACTTTCATGACAAGTGTCAATAGATACTCGAGAAAGTAGGCCTTCTATGGTTGGTCGCAAGTTAGGGAACCAATAGTGATTTGGATGATCACAACAACCATTACAAAAGTTGTGGAGGAAATATCCAAAATCATCGATATCGATGAGATTGGCGTGTAATTCCATAACTGTGATATGAGAAATGTTATCAATGGTCGAACCTATATACCTGTGATAGAAAATTTTATTAAAGCTTTGTAGATCCTCCTTTGATGAAACAAGCATTAGTAGTATGGGAACTTATCTCTAAAGGCAAGCCAATTAATTGGTCAATAAGTGGAGGCTTGTAGGTTCGAATAGTAAAGAAGTCGGTCATTGAGTGACGAGGTTTGGGTTCAGATGTAGAAGTTTTGCCTAAACCTAAGTGCTTGGGGCCATTGTGCAAAGGGATTAGGGTAGGAGTGTAAGAGTGAAAAATGTCCTATAAAATCAAAACAACCAGGAATATGCCCATAACAAATCCGAAGGAATATTATTGATCAACAAAATAATGGAAAATGAACCAAATATTGCACCTATAGCAAAGCTGGTCAGTCAGTATTTCGGTTGTTTATCGGTTAGGGTTGTTTCTTGTTGCGAGATTCTTCTACATGGAGCTTTGACTTTTGGAAAGTGTGGGACATTCTCTAGAGAGAGAGAGAGTTTTAAAAGGGTTGGTTGATTTAAAGCTTGAATAAGCTGATGGAGAGTTACGAGGGATTTGATGGGATATATTAAAAATCTATCAAAAGAAGTTTTCATGAAAAGGAGTGCACTTATTAGGATAGGTGTACTACTATCATCCACCTAGTCAAATATAGAAGATTATCTGTCGTTCTCCATAAAACTGAAAAAATGATCAACGTCGAATCGATCACTTATCAAATGTTGATCGATCACCTTTTAATCGACCACCCAACGTTTCTTTGTCGATTAGCTTGAAATTTTTTAGAGAATTTAAATAAGTAATCTTTTTATTAGAATTAGGGAGAATATGATTCACATTTATTACTAATATTAATGTGAATATGACTAACATATAATATTAAGGGATTTTTACCCAACAGACCCTATAAACATTTTAAAATGCCTCTACGACCTTTTGCACAACGTAATTACCCCATCGACCATGTAAATTACCCCAAGAACCCCCACGGGTTTAAAACATATTACCCGGAGGGTTCATGGGGGTAAGAGTGGCAAGTTTACGAGGTCAAGGGCGGAATTAGGTTGTCTCAAAGGTCGTGGAGGTGATTGGCAATGTTTATAGGGTCTGCAGGATAAAAATCCCTAATATCAATGTTAATGTGAATTGGATTCACATTCATTATTGACTAAATGAATATGATTTAAATTTTGTCTTGTTCTAATGAACTAGATTCATTTCTTTGGAGTATAATTTGGATTTATACTAAAAAATAATTGTTGATAAATATCAAGAGATAAACAAACAATTATCAAAAACTAAAGTCAAAAGAGAATTTAAAAGTGTTGGGAATCTTCCCACCACTACACGTATTCGAGAGACCAATGTCACCATAGTCTCCTAATCTTTGAGAGCACGAGAGTCTTAACCCCTCTATAATTGGTTGTTGTAATGCCATGCCCCATGTGAGTGACCGTTATCTGACCCCATTCACCAAACTACCAAGGATCCATATACTCAACACGATCTACATTTACGTATCATGATTAACATTCAGAATATATAGCAAAAAAACTAAATTAATCAAAATATTCAAACCATATTTTATATAGAATATTGGTTGCCAATAATATACAATTAAACAATTATAAACAAAGTCTACAATTATATTATTTACATGACTGAAAACTTAAACGAGGGAAGCTACAAAATGTATCTACAATTACTAGTGAACATGTATCTCAAAGTATGGTACAAAATGTGAAAGCTCAAAGGAAACTGCTACTCAACAACTTGTAAATTTTGACGGGTTTCCAAATATTACGTTTGAGGAGAAATCTTAATACAGCTAAACCAGGATAATATTGCACTGTAACCAGAAGTATTAACAATGTACATTACTCAAAACATCTACAATGATTGTTATTCTATGTTGCATAATATTTACTACTCGTAGTCTACAAGTATTTGCATTATCATTCATATCATGAGTTCAATAATTCTATGTTTATCTACATGATCCGTTGGGTCAATCATATACACGAGTATATTATTCAAGGCATTTGCAAACATTTAATGTTTGAGTTCAAATTATAATAAGATAGTCTCTATAGTTATATATTATGCACTCGAGCAATCAACTCAAGCAAAAAAACCCGAAGTCCAACATCCTCTCATCCACCCCCACACTCCCGCACGCTTACCCATCATAAGGAGGATATATGAGAAGTACATTGTGGCTAAATATGACCCGCACTAGATACCCTCTTATTATTGATAAACCATGAATTACCCTTCACTACTTTTATGAAATTAACATTGTGTTCGTTGCAGGCAGACAAGCACAAATCAATCGAAAAGACCACTTAAATTAATTTGTAATTAAAAAAGTGGTCAGATTTATTTTTTTTGCTTAGGCAAGTCCAAGATCAAACTCAAGGAGGCCATTGTCTCCTTAGGTCAATTTTTAGATGAAATTGGGAACTAGGTTTTCGAGGGGATATTTTTTTATTTTTTGCAATTAATGATGAAAAGGCAATTTTAGCTAAGTTTATGGGCTAAAATGTAAATCTTAGTCAATTAATCATCAAAAATCCTAAAACTGACCAAGATGGTAAAAATGATGAAATTAAGCTACTATGGTATTTTTGAAATTTTTAGATGTGCAATAAATTTTTAATGAATTAAATACGTAGACTATGTGATTTTGAGGAAATTAGTTGTAATAAATACCAAAACTCAATAATTTCAGGAACTAAAACTATCCTAAATAGCTATTATAATGAGGAATCCAAAATAATTTTTAATTCCTTAAAATATCAAGTTATGAATCAACTAAAAATCATTTTATATGACCTAGATAAGTGTGCAAATGAGATTATTTTTGGGCACGAAGTAAAACACAATTAGTTCTATCTAATGTGATTTTTTGTGGAATTTTTAGAGACGATTAAAAATACGAAATTCTAAAGCATACATGGCAGAATACATCAATTTTCTCTAATTCAATTTTTAATAACCACAATTCACAAAAATTCAATGTAAATGTAACAAGATAATAAATTATATTCTACAATATTCAATTTTTGAAAATGAAATATGATGACAATGAAGGTCTGAACAATAGTGCAAATATAGGGGTCTAAATGCAATATAGAGAAAAATGAAATAATTAAATAATGAAAAATAATTGACTAGGACTAAAGGATAATTACTAAGACCCAGGGGGTCTTCGAGCAATTTTCTTAGAGGGACATGTGCGTCGCATATAGCTGAGATTTGTGGGGACGTAGTTGCTATTTACTGGATGCAACAAATTTGTCCCCTGCGCCACGTATCGCTCAAGTGAGGTGGAGACTTGAGCAACAAGCCGAAGGGCTGAAGGTGGTGGTGGTCGATGGCAGCTGGTGTGGGCTTGCGGTTGTGGGTAGGATGCGAAGACCAAGGCGATGAAGTTCTAGCGATCGGAGAGGCGAAGCGTCGAGGTGGAGCTGGAGAAGGCGAAGCTTTAGCATGAAGTATCTAGCGAAGGTGGAGATTGTTGTTGGCGACGATGATGTTGGTTGGCACAGTCAAGATGTGATGGAGCTCGACGGTGGCGAGTGACGAGTTGTGGCGTAGAAGGTGAAGAGCAAGGCGGTGAGGGTAGAGCTGGTGGAGGGTGGTGCTAGGGCATGTGCCCCGATGAAGTGGAGATGCTAAAGAAAATGTGAAGAAGATGGGAACAGAGGAAAACATCAGAGTAGAGGGAAGAAGAAGCGAAGGAAATAAGAAGGAGAGACTGCCTAATGGGTTTGTCTGAGGGTGTGGAGCACAGTGGCACAGCTCCGATGTTTACCTCGAGGTCCTGGCAGATTGGACCGAAGGTTGGCAGGAAGGGAGGGTTCCAGCTACAACAAGGAGTATCAAGGCTCCTTGGATCTCACTACAGCCTGATATGGCTGAGCTCATTGTCACTCAACTCGTTGGGTCTGTGTTGTCACGAGAGACGCGACGAGGGGCTAGATCTCTCTCTAAGAATGGCAGATGGGGTGGTGCGACGGGGTGGCTGGGAGAGATGCTAGAGGGTGAGGGATGTGGAAGTGGTACTCGGTCGTCGAGAAGTAGCGGAGCACCGTGGGATGCAAGACACGGGGCAACAGGCGTAGGAGGAGGAGGAGGGAGCAAGCGCATCGTCGTAGGTGGAGCGACGATTGCGGGAGAAGAGGGAAAAGGAGGGGCAATGTGGCATTCTAAAAGTGGCCATGTGGTAGATAAATTACATTATATTATTAATAATTATTATTAAAATAAAATAAAATAAAATAAAATAAAATAAAATACGCGGAGGCTCCAGGAGCGACCATGTGTCGCTCCCAAAAAATTCAAAACTTAAATCAAAAGAAAAACCAATAAGAAAGAACAACCGAGGCCAAATCAAAAAGCGGTCTATATGAAAATTGTTTGTCTCGACGAGATCTACATCTTTTGTGAAGGAGTCAAAATCAAAAGAGATAATCTATACAAAAAATATTTTTGATGATACTTTATAGACATAAAATACTGTATTTTTTGTATTTTGTAATTTTTATCATTTTTTAAAAAAGATAAAAAATATAAAATAAAATGAGATAAAATATAAAAAAATTAATCTATTTTTTGTATTTTTAATAATGAATAAAATAAATAAATAAAATAAGAGGGACATATAAGGACTCGATGTACAAGCTCAGCGTGATTTATTTTCTTTGAGTTTTGATTCTATTTTTATTTGGATTTTTGCATATTTTTATAAAACATAAATAAAATAAATGAAAAAGAAACAAGTCAAATTTATACATAAAACAATAGGATCAAAATAGTCAATATGTACAATATACAATGAGGTCCTAAAACCCAAGTTTCACACATGCACTCTGATTCTTTTGAATTTAATCTTATTTTGAAGATAATTGAATGTATATTAATTCAAAAACGAGTAGCGTTTCATAGGAGAGTGTATGAGAGAGATATTTATACTTACAGATTTTCATCTCAAAACATGGGTTTGGGTTTTATTGGGGAAATATAAAGGTTTGTATATTTTTGGTTTTTTTCTTCGATTAATGTTAGTAATATGTACATAATAAAGTTGATTTTATTTGATTTCTACTTAGTAAAAATAACTAAAAATAAGGAAATTATGGTAAGATACAAGTGATAATTTAAAGGGAGTTTTGGCTTCTTATTTAATGCAGTTATGCATGCTAAAATGCAAATGTTATTTTCATAGGAATGAATGATAATAATGCAAAACATAGATGATTAAATGTAATGAATAACTTGAGAACGGAGCTCTATTTTCATCTTTTAGAGTGATCAATCAAATATTTATCAACCCCCATACTTAAACCATGCTTATCCCAGAGCAACTAAAACGAAATGCAAAAGTGAAATGATATTGGGTTCCACGCCAAGGTCATGAACAAAAGGTGAAAGTGGAGCTTGACTCGACCTTTGGATTAATAATGTCATGGAACTCCTTATGAGACTTAAGATTTTTAGAACAACATTATCCAATTTATACAAATCATAGTCCAGGCCTAACTCAGAAGCCATCTTAGATCAACCCCTTTCCAAAGCATCCCACATGAACACTGAATAATTGTCTCTGGTATGTGAAGGGTGTTATCTCTTCCCATCCAAGATGTCGGACTACCATGCAATCTGTTCCTCCTGTAACTCATCCTCGGGGAGTTGGGCATTTCCTTATAAGTTCAGGAACGTGCTAGTTCACAACAAGTGAGGGAGAAGTCTAGAAGAAGGGGAAAAGAAGTGGAGCGTGGCCATTATATTCAACTCTCATGTGAAGCTTGGACGGTGTAGCCAAGTTTCCACCAGATCTGCAGGCTGTTTGAAGCTTGGACTATTATGGTCAAATATTATTCTTTTTGAAATTAGCTTCTTTTTGGTAGGATTTTGCGGTTTCTCTGCATTGATCTTTTGTACCCTGACAGATATAGAATCTTTTGGTCTTCCCATGTTTTGAGGTCATAGATAAAATTGTGCTAGTAGTCCATCCCTCATTGGAAGCTTTATTTCAACCTGATACCCTGGTCTTTAGATGTCCACGCTAGCAAAGAAAGAAAAACATGGTCTTCCAACACCTCGTCTAGTTGAGCTAAGTGCGCAGTATAGAGTAAAGATTAGTTCCTTATCCAAGAGTCTAGTCAGAATGAGGCGACCAGGTTAGACACTAAAAGTCAAGTATAGACATTGTCTTGTGAACTTGGAGAATTAAGCCTAAGACCTAAAGTTCCTAAAATCCTACTTCTCAATGAAGTTCCTCTGAAACGTAAGTAGATTAAAGTCAATTCAAATTAACTCTCGATTTTTACTCATAACTCGATTCAGAACTTGTTGACTTTCCACTTTCATATAAATGATATGGAAAAATGAAATGCATATGATATGAATTGCATATGAATGAAGTGAGAGTTTTTTTGAATGATTTTTTTAATGCAAGAATGAATGAGAAGCCATTTAAATTTACAAAACAATTGTTATATATATCCTATTCTACAATAATTTTTACAAAAGTATTTTGTACAATAATTTTACAAGAAGAGTATTATTTACACAACTTATAGAGATTATACATATTTTACAACTTGTATACAATAAACACATTATACAAATTTACATGTATTTTACAAACGTAAAAAAATAATTTTTTTACCAAATTTATACATCGTGTATATATCAAATAATAGATACATAAAATACGTAAAAGTACGAGCTATGGGTAAAGCATATATGTTTAGCTATGGGTAAAGCATATATGGGTAAAGTATATATCAAATAATAGATACATAAAATAGAATTATAGAAGTCAACCCACCCCTTATACCTAGTCTATGTTTAGCTTAACTGTAGAAGAAGAACAAAAATTAGGCGGTCGAGGTCAAGAAGAGAATGGATGGATGAATAAATATACATGGCAGGCATTGGCCCCCCTATACTTTGGCTATGGTCAACCTAAGTATATAAAAAGGAGTAAGAGAATCGATGGGGTTGGGGGGACGTATAGAAAAATGAAAAGGAAAATAACGACTCAGTTCACTCTTCCTCTATACTTAGGATTTGGTCATCCTAAGTATAGCCACAAAATGAAAATGATATGGTGTCGGGGTGAGTAATACATATCATGGGAGAGGGAGGGAACAAAAAGAGGAAAATCTATACAAGATGGAATGAGAATATGCAAGGATCAAGAAGGTTTGTGACAGACCTTCTTGTAGGAATGGATAGGAAAGATTAAGTATGGATGTGTCGACGTCAGAATCATACTCTGAAGAGTAGCAATGAGGAGGATGGAAAGTCCAACAAGGATCGATACATGGCTACTTGCTAGAGTAGGGTTGAATAAGAACCATACCACGTGCATTTACGATGATCACATCATCATCAGAACTAGATGAGAAATCCTCATAAGATTCCATGTCTCTGGAGACCATTCTGGTCGGTGATCAAGAACCTAAAGCAGAGAGAGAAGGAGGCGAATGACATGCCTTGAGGGTTTCAGGGGAATGCCTCATGCAGTCAGGTCCCATCTTCTTCTCACTAGATTACCGACTAGAGGTAACAACCGTTTCCTTGGAATGGAGTGGTATGGTAATGGCTATCTCTCTAGGTCTAAGTCTTGAGGGTGACCTACAGAAGGATGCAGCTGGTTGTGGTAGTGGAGGCATAGGAGTTGAATCACCGAAATGGTCGAGGCAATAAGAGAAGATGGTGTCCAGCTCAGAGAGAGCTTCTATTTGTAAGTCCTCTATAGAAGTTGTCACAATGGTGGTGATGCAAGCAACAGGACATGTGGGTGTATGGAGAGTATCTGAATCAATGGTTGGCTTGACAGTCAGTATCTCAAGTGTAGTAAAGAGGTAGGACTCATCTATCTCTCAATGGTTACGACTATCAACATTTATGTGGGTTGAATTGGGATCGAGTGTATCCTCAAAGGTTACGTGCGGTCTGTATCTACCCAATGCTGAAAAATCGATCTCTCTAGTCTCACAATCTATAGTCGCCTTAGCCAAGGCTAAGAACGGCTTCCCAAAAATAGTAGGAGACTAGGTGAACTCTCCTCAATT
This sequence comes from Ottelia alismoides, assembly GCA_037367405.1. NCBI lineage: Eukaryota > Viridiplantae > Streptophyta > Magnoliopsida > Alismatales > Hydrocharitaceae > Ottelia > Ottelia alismoides. Next base: position 44,880 of record JAZKJV010009935.1, on the reverse strand, counting down.
CTCAATATTAGTGACTGTAAAGCCCACTTTGAGTGGAGCACCTTGGAAAGTGATGATGACTGGAATAATCCCTCTCAACCATATTATGGATCGATCAGCCAGATGAACTATCACTCTCAACTTCCTAAGTGGTCTGAGTTTGAGCTTGTCAAACACGGAGGTCATAAGGATGTTCACAGATGATTCATCATTGATTCTAGCATGGGTAAAGATGGTGTATCTGATTTCACATTCAACCCTAGGAAATCGCTTTAGTCTATGGCTCTTGATCTTTCTCCTCATCACCAAGGAGGTAGTCATAGACACTAGGTGCCTCTTAGTCCTTGTTCTCTTATTGCCCGACCTCTTGGGAATCAGTTTACTCCTTACACATCTTTTGAGGTTGGGAAAGTGTTCTATGACTTTTATTATTAAGAATCGCTTCCTTACCAATGGCTTCCCCAAGGGTGGGACCCAATTTTTTAAATCTTTTTCATTTTCATTTTTTATGATATTTTTTGGTTTTCATTTTTTTTGGTCTTTTTGATATTTTCAATTTTTTGATATTTTTGATAGGTGAACGATCAGACTCTGGATTGAAAGGCAAGTGGCTAGTAGAAGAGGGAGGTGGAATGAACTCCAGTTGTAGAGAGTGTGTGGGTTCCCTCATGTACACTAGGTTTTCAACATCAAATCCGCTCATACATTTTTTCGCTTTCATACTTGAGACGGCAGCTACTGAGTTCAATATGTCAGTGACATTTCTCAACTTGTCACCAAATGATTCATATCTCTTGATGAGTCTATAAATGTCATACGCCAAAAAGTTCTCATGACAAACCATGGGAGAATTCCGCTCAGTTGGAGTATACTAATGAGAACTTGGATTCTCATACTCAACATACCTAGATTCTGACAAGTAATGATGGGTTGAGTATAGACCATTTGTATGGCAGATACTGGTAGGAGCCTTGCATAATGGATTTAATATACAAGGGTTGTAGATCGAGCTTGTGCTTATAATCCCATGTATATGTAGGTTCTCTGAATGGGTGGTATGAGGCTGGTCAATGTATGCTTGATCACTAAGGTCAATCAATTCAGGGAATTCATAGGATGCAAGTCTCTCCATCAGGTTTGTTCTTTCGACCATGTTATATCCTAAGGTCAAGTCATGATGTGTATGTGTAATTTGTTGGCATGTCCCAACATTCGAAAGAGAAGAGAATGAGGTATGTTGGGGTAAATAACTCTGCCAGTCATTCATCTCTACAGTGGCATGCTCTTCGAATGGTTCTTTGATTCCAGGAAGCTCTCAAGAATATGGTGAGTCAACTGACATCTTCAAGAAGAGAGGTTTCATGGAGGAGTGAGATGATGAAGATGGTTGGTACGAAAATCAATAAGCTGACATCTTCGAGAAGGAATGAAATCATATTAAGGCAAAAAACATGCAATTGCACAGAAGGAACACACACAGATGCACAAACAAACGCAAGAGCAAACCCTAGTTTCACCAACTTAGCACCGTAATGGTCACAAAAGTTTGGCCATTATCTTTTCAGTTTTAGTTAAGTGATAAAACAATCTTGTTATACAGGAAAACAAGGTGAGTCGCCTTCACCCAACAGTGCTCCTGTATCCTCCCAATCAATGAGATGATTTTCCTGGGTTGTCAGGTTCAATATCACACTCCAGAGGATACGCACATGCTTACACAATCAAAATGTAGCCTAAGGTAGAAGGCAAGCTCTTACAACTCCCAAATTCGTTAGAGTCGGAAATGGAGACTTAGGGGCAAGTCTAGGAATTTGGGCTCTAACCTTAGTATCTATGTCCTCACCCTCTCTGTCTGGAGGTAGGTACCTGCGTACAATGACGGGGTATCTCTCCTGAAAACGAATGTTAATTTTAATCATTTTTTGGTCAATTCTAATTAGCAATCCTTATTTTAAGTTAGATTATCACTTAATTAAGTCCACCAAACATGACATGCTTAACGATCAATCCCTATTTCTGTTGATCCTAAGTTGTAAAATCAAGGGGAAGGGAGTCGATTAAAATCGATGCAAACGATAAAATCAATTATGCATGCCCATTTAGAAGACTTACAGTGATCCTTATGCTCTACATGCGGGATGCAATACAAAATTGAATTTTTTATGCTAAATGTAAATGCAAGCGATGAAACCGCACCTAGCAGGAACTTCTATTATTTGAGAAGAATGCGAGTTTAATTTGACTAAGTAGAACATTCTATGGTGTGTATTATTAAATGTGGAAAGTATGGTCCAAGATTTCACGAGCAGAAGCAAATGATGATTTGACCTAGGTAAAGCTTTAATAGTTGCGAGTGTAGGTCTAACCTAAAAGCCACTCAACTCGATCCCCACCCTCAACACGAGAGTAAAACATGTCTCGACACACCACAAGAATAAAAGTCCAAAGTCTAAATTACACACGTGAGATCCCAAATAATTACCGTTGTAAATGTGCATTTATTACAATTTATTATGAAAATCAAATAAATGCATAAATAAAATCACAAAGACTCTACACTCTCTCATGACTCGACTCAATATTAATTTAATGCACGTCTTTTCAGCTGGCTTATTTCCTGAAAAAGTTATCCTCCAATGCTATTGTGTTGCTCAGCTATCTAAACAACCACTCCGTCACGTCGGATCCCTCGCACAAAAAATAAAGATGGTGGTCAGAGAGATGACTCACATAAAGTAAAAAATAAAGAAATAAAAAATGCAGGAAAATAAAAAAGAGCAATAATTACAAGAAAAACCTGGAGGTCGGACTACCCAAGGAATGGAAAACCAAATTTATGAATTATCAACCTAAGCCATGCATCCTCGATAACGGTGCCATCTAATAAATCATGAATTACCCTTCATTAATTTTTTGAAATTAACATTGTGTTCGTTGTAGGGGGCAATCATAAATCAATAAAAAACCACCTAATTAATTTCTAATTGAAAACAAGCAGACTGATTTTTTTGCTTGGTCAAACCTAAGGTCAAACTCATGGAGGACATTGCCTCCTTAGGTCAGTTTTTAGATACAAGTAGGAACTGGGTTTTAAAGGGGATATTTTAATATTTTCTATGCAATTAATGATAAAAATGCAAGTTTAGCTAAGTTTAGTGGCTAAAATGCAAATTTCAGTCAACTAATATCCAAAAATCCTAAAACTTGGCCAGATTGTTAAAAATGATGAAATTAAGCAACTATGACTTTTTGGAATTTTTGGACGTGCAATGAATTTTTAATGAATCAAATATGAAGAATATGTGATTATGAGGAAATTAATTTTAATAAATACCAAAACTCAATAATTTCACGAACTAAAATGATCCTAAATAGCTCTTATAATGAGAAATGCAGAATAAATTTTTATTTCTTAAAATATAAAGTTATGAATAAATTAAAAATCATTTACTCAGATTACAAACTAGGTTATTCTGACCAACGTATGAGTGCAAAGAGATGATTTTTGGGCTTGTATTAGAACACAATTAATTCTATTTAATATGAATTTTTGGAATTTTTCGATCCATGATTGAAATACTATGAATTTCTAAAGTATATATGATAAAATATGATAATTTCTCCAATTCAATTTTTTTATAAATCAACCACAGTTCACAAAAATACAGTATAACAAAAGAGAAAGAACAATATGTTGTACAATATGAAACTTTTGAAAATGGAATATGATGACAAATGAAGGTCTGAACCATAATGCAAAGATAGGGGTGTGAATGCAATATAGAGAAAAATGAAATAAATAAATAAAAATTGCTGACAAGGACTAAAGGGTAATTACTAAGACCCGAGGATGGGTCTTCATGCAATTTTCCTGGGGGACACGTGCACCGCACAAGGTTGAGGTCTGTAGGAAGGTCGTTGCTATTTGCTGGATGCATAGGGAGCGGCGGGCCAAAGGCTGAAGACGGTGGTGGTCGATGGCAGTTGGTGCGGGTTTGTTGCTGTGGGTAGAATGCAAAGAATGAGGCGGTGAAGTTCTGTTGATCGGGAAGGAGAAGCGTTGAGGTGGAGGAGGCGAAGTGTCGAGGTGGAGCTAGAGATGGCGGAGCTTCAGTGCATGGCGGCTAGTGAAGGTGGAGATTGTTGTTGATGGTGATGATGCTGGTTGGCATGGTCGAGATGTGATGGAGTTCGACGATGGCGAGCACCGCACTGTGGCATGGAAGGTGAAGCACGAAGGCGATGCAGGTAGAGCCAATGGAGGATGGTGCTAGGACATGTGCCCCGATGAGGTGGAGGTGCTAAAGAAAATGTGAAGAAGAGGGGGACAGAGGAGAAGATCGGAGGAGAGGTAAGGAAGAAACAGAGGAAGGAAGAAGGAGAGACTGCCTGATGGGTTCTCCTAGGGGTGTGTAGCATAGTGGTGCAACTCTGATGTTTGCCTCGAGGTCCTGGCGGAATGGATAGAAGCTTAGGAACAAGGGAGGGTTTCAACTGCAACAAGGAGTAGCAAGGCTCCTTAGATCTCACCACAGCCTGATATGACCGAGCTCATCGTCACTCTACTCGTTGGGTCTGCATTGTCACTAGAGACATGATGAGGGGTTGGTGCTCTCTCACAAGAACGACGGATGGGGTGGCACGACGGAGCAGCCAATTGTTTTATGACTGGGTGGTTAGTGTTTCAGTGAAGTCGGGGAGGTGGTTGGGAGAGATGTGAGCGGATGAGGGATGCAGAGGTGGTACTCGTTTGTTGAGGAGTGGCAAAGCGCCATGGGCCACAAGACACGTGGTGGCAGGTGCAGGAGGTGGAGGAAGCAAGCGCACTGCCCCAAAGGGCAGAGCGATGGTTGCGGGAGAAACATGAAAAGGAGGGGCCATGTGGCACGTTGAGAAGCGACCATGTGGTGACTAAATTAAATTAAATTAATAATAATAACTAAAATAATAACATTAAATGATTTATAAATAAATAATAAGAAAAATAAAAAGAAAATAAAAGAGAGTGGCATGTGGTAACTCTAGGAGTTGCCACGTGTCGCTAATAGAAATTTTAAAAATTAAATAAAAAGAAAAATAAATAAGAAATAGCAAAAGATGTTGAATAAAAATGCAATCTACTTGAAAGTTTTTTATCTTGATGAGATCTACAACTTTCATGAAGGAACCAAAATCAAAAGAGATCAGCTGCAAAAAAAGGTATTTTTGGTGGTACTATATTGATATAAAATATTGTATTATTATATTTTCCAGGTTTTTTCATTTTTTAAGTAAAATAAAAAATGAAAATAAAATCAGATAAAATATACAATAATTATTTTCTACTTAATCTATTTTTTGGTATTTTAATAATGAAGAAAATAAAGAAATAAAATAAGGACATATATACATACTCAGGCTCAGGGTGATTTATTTTCTTTGATTTTGGATTCAAATTTTATTTGGATTTTTGCACATTTTTTTAAAACATAAAAAGTGAAAATAAATGAAAAATAAATAAGTTGAAAAGAGTTATTTTTGTACACAAAATAATAGAATCAAAATAGTCAATATGTACATTATACAAAGAGGTCCCAAAACCCAAGTTTCACATATGAACTCCGATTCTTTTGAATTTTATCATTTTGTAGATAATTGAGTGTATATTAATTAAAAAGTGAGTATATGTTTATATGAGACTGTATGAGAGAGATATCCATATTTATGACTTTTTGTCTCGAAACTAAGGTTTGGATTTTATTGGGCAAATATACAAGTTAGTGTTTTTTTGATATTTTTCTTAGATTTTTGTTAGTAATTTATACATAGTAAATTTTATTTGGCTTTTTAGCTAGTGTAAACAATTTAAAATAAGAGAAATTATGGGAATATATAGGTGATAATTTATAGTGGTATCTTGGCTTCTTATTTTATGCAATTATGCATGCTAAAATGTGAATACTATTTACATTTGCATAAATGATAATAATGCAAAATAGATGAATAAATACAATGAATTACTAAGAATGAGGCTCGATTTATCTTTTAGAGTGATGAATCACAAATTCATCAATGACAAATTATGAAACTTTGAATGAGTGCATTATACCACCTTATACTATATAGCAGAACAACCGTAGTTCTATATACCAAAAACGGGTAGCCTTGTTTCACTGATCGGGCAAAGGGAAAACCACAAGGGGTATCATAATCAAAACCAACACTCATCTAAGATTTACATAGAATGCGAATGTTGCACCCCATTTTTGTGTAGGCTAAAATCTCTAAGCACAACACAAGCAAACAAGCATTAATTTTATGATTTTCAATTTTAATTTCTTATATCCTTATCTAGGCAATTCATGTTTATTTCTTATTCTGATGGGGCATCCCCTCCATTAGAATCTATATATTTTCTAACAGGTGATGAGTTGGCCTAATGAGATACCTAATGTTCAATCTTGGTGGGCCTACAGTTTCCGACAAGTTGGATCCGACAATCGCTGTATCAGCGCCTTTCTCGACTCTCAGTACTCAAACAACCTAAATCAATCAGCAATTAACCCATAGTAATAATTAAGAAATAAATTATGTGAGATAAAATTTAGTATACCCTACAGAAATATGTATAGTGACAAGTAGTATGGGTTGAACCATAAAGAAGCACACGAGGTAGAGCAATAAAATGAATAGACAACTCGAGGATTTTCTATATTTTTATCTTTTAACAGTTTTTGTGAGTTATCAATTTATATATTTTTTTATATTTTTTAATTTTGCAAATTTTTAATTTGATTTTAATAATAATATATATATAGATATATTATTTAGCTATACTATATAGAAAAGTAATGAAAAAAGTTGTTTTTAGATTTTTTTTGAAATGTAGTAAATAAACTCAAAAATCCAGAAATAAAATATTTTTGGGTTTTGTAAACTTTTCTCTATTTTTGGTAATTTTTGAGAATTTTTATGGATTTTTAAATATGGACATAAAAAAATAACGAGAATAGGAAAAAGAGGAACATGAAAAGGGCTTAATGAATATCTATCAAATCAGGTTGAGCCTAATTTCAATTTTCTAAAATACTAGATAATATAAAGAAAATTAAGAAACTTAAAATATATTTTTGTTATTTTTTTTAAAATTTTTATAACGTTTTCTGTGTTTTGTGATTTTTAGGAGTTTTTCTTAATATTTTACAAACATACTTGAAAAAAGATAAAATATAACTAAATAAACATACATGATTTTTTTGGAACATTTCAAAATATTTTGTAATTTTTATGGATTTTTAAATGCTCAACAGAAGAAAATGCAATGTTTTTATTCTTTTATAAATAGAAAAATAGTTTTAATTACCTTGCGAAAAAATATATGTGAAAATATAGGGTTCCAGGCATGTAAGATAATTTTCCATAATTTTTAGATGTAAAATGATATTTTTAATAATAAAATTACAAGTACAAAATTAAATCTACAATATAGGGATCTAGTTGCAATAATAGAGAAGTTTCAGAGCATTTAATAACACTTAAGCAAAATCCAGGGCATCCATGATATTTCATACATAAATTCTTGGTAGCGGTATAAATGCAAATAAATAGAACAATAAGATCAAGCATGCAAATTTACCAGAAAATATTTCAACTTATATTCAATCTTCCAGGATCAAATAACAACACAATACTCGAAGGGGGTCCACGCAAAATTCCTGCCCCTCACGCACACAAGCAAGTGAGGTAACATAGATCAATGTAAAGTGCAAATAACAAGAAACTCAGGGTCCTTAGTGCAAATATTAAAGATGTTTTAAAATGGCAAATGAAAGTTTATAGACTAAATAATAAATACAAAAAACAAAGGAGAAGATATGCAATATACCCATTCACATGCACTGGTGGACGACCTAGATGGTTTCATTTAAACGCGTGGTGCTTCCTCCACGCCCGATGATGCTTCGGTGAAGGAGGAAAGTAATTAAATCTTGTCCTCAGATCTGATGGCTCCTTGGCACTGAATCCGACGGTTGTTGTGCACCTAGGGAGAGGAGCTTGATCCAACGGTGCTGAGCTCCCCTTGAAGAACTCGGAAGAACAACTGAGAGATGAAGTTCGATTAAGCCTCCTGCCCGCTTCAAATGGGTTCCTTTGCTGCCGAGATGCTCGATACGATCCTGAGAGTGTTTCACAGCTGGTGGATGTCTCAAAAAGATCCATACCTAATCAGCGCATGTCTTGGAGGTCAAAGAACCAGGTGCCTGGAGCTGAAAGATGAGATGATTTAACCCCTACATGGAGTCCCTTCAAGTGCTATCCTGCACCAGAAGCTTCATGGCTCAAGGGCAGAGCTCCTCGATCCACTGGTGAGTAAAAATATGGCCAGGAATGGAGGGGTGACTATGCATTGGTGATGGGTGAAGAAAGAGATCTGATCTCCTTGATCTGTACAATTCAGGGAGAAGGTGTTAGGGCAGTAAAATGGCCGGTTAACGGTTAAACATAGTCGGAACATTGGTCGGAGCCTAGAGCTCTATGAACTATAGATTTTATTTTTAGGCTAAAATAGAGAGAATCAAATGAAATAAAAGAAAATCTAAACTACTGCTACTCAAAGGAATTGAAAGAACAAGAAAATAAGGGTCTCACCTGCCCGGTGAGGCAGGGAGTAGAATCACCAAGAGAGGTCTCTAGCGATGGTTGAATCGCCCCCTCTGCCTTTCCTCCATGTCGCAATTCGAGAGACTCCATTCACTATCATTGAGAGCAAGCTCCAGAGATCAATTTTGGGGAGAAAATGTGGATTGGAAGGATTGAATTTCAAAAATGATGGAGGAGATATTATATACAAGGCTGATTAAAAGGCCATCTTCATCTAGGTTTTTTGGTCGAATCAAGGTTTGACTGGCGCTAATCCTTAATGCATGTGAGAGATCAGAGGTGGGTGAAGAAATCACAAGAAGGAATGGGTACAGAGGAGATCTGCATCAGACCAGAAAACTTGGCGAAGATGAGGTAAAAGCAAGGGATAAACTGGTTTATCGAGAGGGCAGGTCAGTTGGCCTAGGTCATTGGTTGTTGCCTCGTCATTGGTCCATGTCGGTCCCATAGAGACAAAACAGAAATAAAAATGAAAATAAAATAGAAAATGATTATATTAGAAAAAACTTAAAATATGAAAGTTGTTTCTTATTTTATTTACTATTTTGAGTGAATTTTATATATTTTTATCGGTTTAGTTATTATAGGTTAATTTTTACAAGTGTATTTATAGGTATAGATACCTATGTATTATGTATTATATTTTTATTTTAATATTTTAAATATTAGTAATATGTGTACATATTTTATACATTTTATAATACATTTTTATTTAATATTTTAAATATTAGTAATATGTGTACATATTTTATACATTTTATAATACATTTAAATACATATTTACATATTTTTATTTCATTTTTTGGTTTTATTTGTATACGTAATTAATTATGGGTGTGTACATTACAGACATAGTATACCTATATATATATATCTTATTCTATTATTTAATTTAATGCATTTTTAATGATACTGTTTTATGTCTGTACTTTTATTGTGTTTTATGTAATATTTACAAGTATTTAAAAATATAAAAAGAGTGAAAACACAAAGAATAAATAAAATGTGTAAAATATATAGGTATTTAATACAATGGGATCCAAAAAGACAACTTTTATGTCTTTGCTCTATTTTTATTGAAACCACCTTCACTAAATAGATAATTTAATTTGAAGTACAATAAAGTGAGTTTAGTCAATTTTGAATTAAAATGGAGATGATATGGATCTATGAAGTTCTGCTTGTGGCCTCAATTTTGAATTAAAATGGAGATGATATGGATCTATGAAGTTCTGCTTGTGGCCTTTTCATCTATGAATCCCAATAATCCTATTCATTATTTGTATATGCAACTCTTTTTGTATTTTTCTATGTATTTTTGAGTACATGTTTTATGGTGAAAATATCTTTATTTGAAGTGTGTAAGAGAGTGATAAAGTAGTGTAAGTTTGGATATATATATATATATATGGGAAAATATGGGAAAAAGGAGCCTACCTCGGTGGGTGCAGGTAACTCCCTACACACGGCCTACTTTTTCATTATTTTTTGAATTTTTTGAAATGAAACCTTAGGGGATTTAGATCACCATGTATCACCATGTTGTCATTCCAAATTCAACTTAATTCGAGACTTCTATCATCTCCATCAAGACTACCAAATTTTAACTGTCTCAGAATTGCTGAAATCGACCCTGTCTAGATGAACATGTTAGGAATGTTTGTTTTATGTGAAACTTGAAACACATATTCCCCTTAACATATTAAGTAAATACCCCAACTTTTATTTCAAAAAAAATAAAAAAATAGTCAAAAATGGGGTGGGTGCAGGGAGTTTCCTTCACCCCAAGGTGCAGGCTCCCTCCCCCCTATATATATATAGGGGGTTGGAGAAGCTGCACCGGCGGGTGTAGCTAACTAGCTACACCCGACCATTTTTTTCATTGGTTTTTTGTGTTTTTGAAATGAAACCTAAGGGGATTTAAATCACCATATATCGCCATGATATCATACCAATTTCAACTAAATTCGACATTTCTACCATCTCCATCAAGGCTATGACATTTTAATGGTTTCAGAATTATTGAAATTGACCATATCTAGATGGGCATGTTAGGAGTGTTTGTTTTGCATGAAATTTGGAACACATATTCTTGTCAATAAACTAAGTAAATATCCATAAGTTTTTTTTCAAAAAAATAAAAAACCAATAAGAAAAATAGCCGGGTGTAGCTAGTTGGCTGCACCCGCCGGTGCATACTGAAGGATATGGTTAATTCCTCAAGCGCATCACGGAAGCGTGAGCGTCGTATCGAATACGACGAGGAGCGACTAGTCGCACTAGTTGCTCGATGCAACGGAATTTAAAAATTTTTTATATGACGAAACCACATGATCCAAGAACACTTCTCGGATCGTTTCGTCTAAACCACAAACAAGTAATTAGGATTACCTCTTGAAGCGTGGTTGCGATCAAGTCTCTAAACGAAGAGACCTCCTGTCTCAAGTCCGATCCGACGGAGGAGACGCTTGCGAGCGTGGGGATGAACCGCGTGCTTCTCGCAATCCATGTTGATGATCCAAGCGGCGGATCTCCTGATCTCGACACACGAGATCCAACGTCTTCTTCACGAGCGAGGCGCACCGAAGAAGACGGAGATCCACGAGCAGAAGAACGGGCAGCATAACGACGATGTCGCGGCGATGGAGAACCTCTCCATGGCATCCATGGTGGACGGCCATGAGAGGGAGAGAGAGGGCTGACCTCTAGAGAGAAAGAGAGAGAGAGAGAGATGCTTCTCAAGCATTTTGTGTAAAGAGAGAGCATGGGTATGCCTCTCTATTTATAGGGTTTTGGGATCCATTGATCTCAATCCATGGGACAACACAAATCCAATGGTTCTCATTGATTGTGTTTCTTTCAATGGCTAAGATTTATATTGGTAAAAACCAACAACAATTAATTTAATAAAAATCAAATATAAGTAGAATATAATTTGATTTATATTAAATCAATCTCAATTAGAGAAATAGGAAAGGAGGCAAGCCTCCTTCCATAAGAGGGGTGGACGGCCACCACATTCCTTGTGGGAATTGTGGCCGTCCACTCTTTCTATATGGAAGGTGGATGCCTCTCCTATTATATGAGATTGTATTATCTCATAATTCTCTCTAATATCTCTCAACAACTTTTGTTGAATATTATTTCACAAAAATAAATCCAATTTATTTTGTGAACATTGCAATCATGCCATTGGAAATTTGTGAATCACATTCACAACCCAAAACAAAATGTAATTTATATTTTCAATTAATTAGACAATGTGTATCCAATACACATTAATAATTAATCTACTAATATAAATTATATTTAACTCTCTCCAATACATTATAAATCACATTTATAATATATTATGAATAATTGGATATTACTATCCACATTATTCTTATCCATAATAATTAAATCACATTTAATTACATTGGATAACTTATTCTCATGTGCTCAAATAATATGAATCACATTCATATTATTTACATCTTTGATAATCAAATCACATTTAATTATCTAAGATAACTCTCCTTATAATATGAATCAAATTCATATTATTCATGATAATTAAATCACATTTAATTATCCATTTTCTCAATGCTCGGATACATATATCAACAATAGAATTATCCATGAACTCTTTCAAGGATAATGCGCTTTCTCTGCGAATACTTGGAGATAAGGACAGGGCGATTGTATTGTTCCACGTATAATGACATGGATATTGAGATCACATCTCAAATCCAGATCTCGGGCCTCCTATAGATGCTTGATTAAATCAAGACCGCAAATCTAATCTTCTCATTGAATCTGAATCACATTCAGATCAATGTCCAACATTTGGACTAAGATCAGATTACTTCTCTAGTGAGAGGAGCCACTAAAATCCAGACCCGTTTCATCACTCCCTAGGAATGGAAGTGTCATGGTTATACAACCGTTTATGATCACATCACCCTCAGGCATTCCCAATACATGTACATCCTGCATACTTGAAGACTCAGAATAAACCCGAAGTATTAGATCAACTTTACACTGTCTACTTCAGGGTTACATCAGTAAGTTTCTCATTCGATCATTGGGAGTTGGTATCGATCATATACTTTCCAAAAGCATATATCATACCTAGGTCTTGATCATATACTTTCCAAAAGTATATATCAAACCTACAAATTCAGTCAAGCTTCTAAAGCGAGACGACCGTGCGCACGGAGTTTGATTCTTCCCAATATCTCATGAGTGAGCTCATGTCTTCCGGTTCAGTAGTGAACCTGTATGATCCCTTTGAGAGATCGTATTACTCATATGCCCTTATATGCATACCAGCGCGTCGGTGTATAGACCTTGATTAGGTCATCAACCTATTGGTCTGCCAAATGTACATACTCAGACATATAGTAACACATCTGTCTCCGGTCAGAGGATGTGTGCCTATATCATGACAGCATGTGATATAGGACTTTGGTTATCTCGATCTTGTTAAGTCAACTCTTTGACCTAACTTATCCGACACCTCCGAATCTCTATTCCTATGCAGAGGACCTGCATCAAGAGGTCGGTCAGATATCAACCTAAATGAGATAGGATTGCCATCTCCTACTCAGGCTGGAGATCATCTCTTAATAATCATTTGACGGTGCTTGATGAGTCCTCAATCTAACTCATTAGATATTCATCTAAGCACCAGCCTCTATGATTCAATAATTGGATCATCAGCTGTATGATCATTAAGATGGCCATGGTACATAACCCTAATTGTACTAAGGGACCTATTATGCAAATTATGTATTCTTCATTTCAGATCAAGGAGTGAATTGCAATAACATTTATTGCATAATGGCTCGTCGTGGGCTCGCATGTCCAACACATACTCCCTTTTCCCTATATATATATATATATGCAGTGTATTGGGCACTAGGATTTCTAGGTGTCTATATTATTTTGTCTGTATTTATTTACCCTTATCTCCCCCTACTTTATTCCTTATCGACCAAGTCAATATTGTCTGTATTTGTTTACCCTTATCTCCGCCTACTTTATTTTTATTTTCTTTTCTTTATTCATGCATTTTTTATTTAAATACATGTTTTTATGTATTATTTACAAGCAACCATTGATATGTTAATTTGTGCAAGTTAGACATATTTACATGTATTTATCTAGTGATTTAAAAAAAATAAAGTAATAAAGGTAAATGAATGTGTATTCATCATTAGGTCATATCTTGACCCCCCACATGGACTAGAGGTAAATCCAAAGTAGTTGGCATCTTTTTATTCAACCACTAGTTACCATACATTTCACATCATTGCCTCCCATTAGGGTCTCTATATTTTCTAACAGGTCATATCTTGATCTGCCTCATGGACTAGAGGCAAATCCGAAGTAGCTGGCATCTTTTCATTCAACCACTAGTTACCATACAATTCGTATTATATTAATTATCATGTAACCTATGTTTATTCATATGGATATCCAATGTGTTTTTCATAAGATTATCGTTACAATTAATCATCTCCCATATAACCTGAACTTATCTCAAGTCAAACTACCCTTTTTTAGGATTATAAGCAAACTAGTTTATTTGTTCTCTAAGGGCTGATATTTAGCACTTCATAATGTGTTTGTTTAACTAATTGGTTTTAGTATCATGGATAGTTGCGATCTTGATCGATGTAGGTCTCATGCTATGACTCCATAATACTTAGTACCTTAAGGTTTGGTTGCTTCTGAAAGCATGCATTTTGAGGTAGACAAACACACAGACACACGCCCCCTTATACCCGTACACACACACTCACGTACTCACACCCACACACACGTACACACACACATACACTCTTACACACACATCATACACACACTTACAAGCATGCATCCAAGTGTGCGTATATATGGTTATTGGGCCTTGCGTGTGCATCCTCACATTTATTTATTTGCACCATGTCCAAGATTACATCTAGGAAAGTATGGTTTGATGGAAACTAACCAATATTTTAGTTGTAGGGGTACTCATGTGCATGACTGAAATCATTCTTTTTACCCTAATTAATTATGTTGAATTGTAATGTATTCAGGTGGAATGCTTGTAATTAAAACTATTAGTGATTAGATTTTGCTAGTGACTCATATGCATATTTGTTTTGTTGCTTGATTATCTTCTCAAGTAGAAGCTCATAGAAGCTCTTTGATGAAAAGTTTAGAAAAGATAGAAGCCAACTCAAAGTCTAAAAGTAATTCTAAAGACTTAGCTTAAAGGTTCAACAATTAGAATCGGATTAATGAAAGAATTAAAGAAAGACTTAATTCCAAAAGCTCAAGCTTGAAGACTTCGGATGCTGATGTGATATATTACATTATTTTTATTTTATGCTAAAAAACAGTCTTATAGTTTTGTATATTCTTGACCAGAAAGCAAACTTAAGCCATATTCTTCAATTTCACAAAATCATTTTTGCACATATGATCAATCACGTTGACATCCCTAATCGATCACCCTTGATCAACCATCTTGTTGTTCATGATCGATCAACCCTGATCGACCTTTCTTTTACCATTATTGATCACTTTTTGAATTTCAGACCAACGATCAATCACCCATGATAAATCACCTTGTTTTTATGACCAATCATTTCATGGATTTTTGAAATCAAAATGCCTGACTTTCAATTTTTAGATACCAACGTCTCTTTTGATGCTAACCCTATATAAGAGACCCTATGGCTCATTGTTTGAGACACACAACCAAGAGAAACATCCTCTACTCTCGAAAGAAAAGAAAGAGTGCTCATTTTGTGTAATATTCGGCTTCTTATAGCATTTCTGTGCTCTCGAGCTCTCTTCAATCTAAAGTGTCTTGCTATTGAAGTTGTTTGTACTCCCTATGCTCTATTGCAATCATCTTCATCATTCTCGAGCATATTCTCTTAATCTCTATAAACTTGTGAATTCAAGATTCATAACTTAAATAGATTCTATTTAGCATTTTTGTACAATATTCAAGTTGTGGATTCCTTTTTTTGAGTGAGATAAAATCTTCCTTAAGGAGTTTTCTAAGGGTACAGATTGTGCAAGAGGTTGTGCTACTCTTGGGTTAAAGTTACATTGGAATAGTGGAATCAGGCTTCATCGAGAGAGTAAAGGGGAAATCGTAGACTAGGGTTATAGCTCGTGGTTTTCACTTGCATGGGTTTGCATGCAAAAATCACTATGCCTTTGTGGTTTGTTATTCTTATATCTATGTATTTTGTGAGTTATTTTTCAATTGTATATTGTTATTGGGATAATTATTTATTGCACAATCCACCCCCCTCTTGTGCTAGACTCATATTTGGTATCAGAGCCGGTGCAAGTTTTGAAAGTGTAACAATCTACTTGTAGTTCCTAAATGGCACAAGCAAATGTATGCACTAGCTCAAGTGGTACAACCTACTCGATTACAAAGTCGTCCTACTTAGACAAAACCAACTACTCCTACTAGTCTAATCGCATGGATATATATAGGCAATCTGTAGATTTAAGGAAGTGGACATGCATGACAAAAACCTTCATGAAGCCAACATTGAAGTAAGGTGTGGAAGAATTCACTGATGTTGAGATCAAGGATTTGGAAAGAAATGTTAAAGCTATGAACATGTTGTATTGTACTCTTTCCACAAATGAGTACAATCAAGTCTATCAGTCCAAGACTACCCAAGAGATTTAGAAGACACTCCTGGTCACGTATGAAGGTATGTACAAAGTCAAAAGGTCTAAAGTTACTATGCTAACCAGGGAGTATGAGAACTTTGAGATGAAGGAAGAAGAATCAATCAAAGAGATGTAGATGAGGTTCACAACCATCATGAACAATCTCAAGGATTTGGGGAAGAATTTCATCAAGGGTGAACTTGAAAGGAAAGTCGTTGATTCACTCTCAAGTGAATGGGAACAGAAGACGACTTCAATATAAGAAGTGAACACTATAGAATACATTGAGATGGACAACCTCATAGGAAAGTTGATGGCCTATGAAGTCACGAAGAAGACTAAGAACCCGATAGAGGAGGCAAGAAAGAAGTTTCTAGCTTTCAAGGTCAGTCCACAAGACTCATTTGATGAAGAGATGAAGGACAAAGATCTTGTTCTTTTTTCAAGAAAGTTCAAGAAGTTTATGGGAAATAAGAAAAGCTTCAAGTCAAAGAGAGAAGATAATGAAGACGCACCTGCATGCTTTGAGTGCACGAAAAAGGACATCCATGAAGAGACTAACCCCTACCAAAGAATGATAAAGAAAACAAGAAGGATCGATCCAACAAGAAGATCAAGAAGGCTCGCAAGAAGAGAGCTTGCTTTGATAAGCTTTTCATGAAGCCTTTTTAGAATTAGAAAATTTTAAATTAGAAAATCAAAAGTTAGTTAAAAAGATGAACACATTAGTTCTTGAAAAAGAAATCTTCAGTGAAAAGTCATCCTGCTTAAAAAGAAATATTACCTTTCTTGAAAAAGAAATTAACATTTTTAAATGAAACTGTGATAAGTTTGTAAATGATCTTTTTACATTAATAAAGGAAAAGAGAATATAGATAAACTGCTTTATTCTAAAAGAAATTATGGAGATAAAAATGTCTTAGGATTTACCGGTACTTCATTATCTCATACTAAAATGCTTAGTCACTTTGAAGAGAGAAAGTCTAACCTCGTGTCCCCAAAAGATGGGTACTAAAAGTTCTTCTCAAAACTAACTTTGTAGGTGGAGATAATGTAGATCATGAGAAATGGATGTACATACTATCTCCAATTGGAATAAAAGCTTCAAAGCCAAGTGGATAAAGAATGACGACAACCTCAACAGTTGTAGGAAAAGATGGAGGAAGCCAATGGATCGTAGATTTAGGATGTTTGAAGCATATGACATGAGGCAAGACGTTGTTTACCACCCTTGAATGCAAAGAAATAGGTTTGGTCACATTTGAGAACAACCACAAGGGTTGTATCATAGGTATTGGTCAAGTTGGTAAGGGTAAAGCTACTTTTGATAATGTTTCTTTAGTTAATGGCTTGAAGCATAACTTACTTAGGGTAAGTCAAGTTTATGATAAAGGTTTTAATTTTTTTATCAAACTGCTTTAAAATTCTTGACAACTCTAGAACCCTTCTTAAGCATAAAAAGGTCTAAGATATTTATTTTGTGGAGTTTAACAAAGATAATGCTTATGATTTCTTAGTTGCTAGTAATAATGGGATTAATCTTTGGTACAAAAAACTAAGTAACCTATACTCTATGTACTTAAACAAGTTGATTAAGAATAACTTAGTAAATGGACTGCCTATCAATATGATAAACCCAAAACATCGTGTGATGCTTGCTCAGTTAAAAAACTTCAAAAACGCTCATTCAAGAGCAAAAACATAGTTTCAATGTCTAAACTCCTAGAACTACTTCACTTAGATCTGGACCAACAAAAGTAGAAAACCTTAGTGGTTGTAGATAGTGTCTTGTAATAGTAGATGACTATTCTAGGTTCAGTTCACTTGGACCATCTTCTTAAAAACTAAAGATCAAACTACAAAATCTTTTATAAACTTTTCAAAATTAGTTAAAAAAGAAAATAATGAAGAAATCCTTAAAATCCGTACAGATCATGGAGGAGAGTTTGAAAACAAATAATAGTAATTATTTATTTCATTTCAATCCTCCATTCTCGATGTTAAGAGATACAACTTTTGAGCACAACATCAAATAAGGAGTGATAGGAAAGGTGCTAAGAGCACTATATTTTAACACACGCCCCAAACACAAAGCAAATCCCAATTTCGCTAACTTCATAATGAAGGCCGCAAAGGTCCAACCAATTATCTTTTCAATATTTTGGTTATAAGATAATCTTAATGTCTATTAGACACAAGTGTTTCACCTTTATGCCCATATGTGGATCTATTATTCCTCAATCAAAGGGATGATCTTCCCAGGATGTCGTGTTATATTACATCCTTAAAGGAGATAATAGACTGACATACCAAAAAAGTCTACTATGGTCAGAGGTGAATGCTTGTTGCTTCCAAGCTAGCAAAAGTCAGATATGGAGGCTTAGGGTAGAGGTCCAGAGTTTTGGTTTTGAACTGTAAGATTAAATCCTCACCCACTCATAGAATGGAGGTAAGTACCTGTGTGCAAGGAATTGTGTTGCTCTCCCGCAATGCAAGGATATCAATTTTATTCCAATATTTTGTATCTAATCTATTTAATAGTCCCAATTTTAGAGTTTGATTATCACTTATGTTACATCCACCAATCAATACATGTCTATCAAATGGTCCCAATTCCTTTATCCTAAGTTAGAAAACAAAGGAGGGAAAATCGAGCAAGCCGATGCAAGCGATAAAATTATGATGCATAAATGAGTTAAAAGACTTACAGAACCTCCATCACTTTACAATGCAGGATGCACAATAGAATTGAAAATTTTACACTAAATGAAATGAAGAGACAAGAAAAAACGTACCTAATATGCACTTCTATTAACAGAAAAGAATATGTTTTATTTGACTAAGTTGTACACGTCAAGGTATGTCCTATTCAGTGAAATAGTGTAGTCCTAGGTTCCACGATGCACAAACAATAAATCCTAAGTAGTTATATGAGATGATGTACAGCTTAGAAATTGTGACAATCACACAACCACAAGCACAAAGGCCCCAACCATACTCGATCGAAACATGCCCCAAAGAAAATGTCCAAAGTTCAGATACATGTACGGGTCTTCAAATGAAGACCAATGTAAAAAGTATGATAACTAAGTACAAATTTATTACAAAATTGATAAAAGAAAATAAATCATATTTCTACACTCTCTACCCAAATAAAAAAGTTCATCTTGGCATCTTCTCAATAGGTTCTTTCATAGAATCCCTCACCTCCAGGTGCCTTGAGCTGCTTCAGCTTTCGAGAAAATCGCTTCAAGTCACCAGGTCCCTCACACAAAAAGAAAAATTATATATTAGAGAGATAAAAAATGTAAACAAAATAAAATAAAATGAGAAGGAAAAAATGTTGAAAATGAACAGAAAATATTTAGAATAAATCATGGGGCTCAGACTACCCGGGAAATGGAAAATCTAACAAAAAATTTCAAAAATCCTAAGCTGATTGATTTGTCGGTAATGACACCATTTGACAGAATCACTAAAATACCATAATTAATTAATGAGAACTACAGTGTTGTTGTCGAGAAAATCATGTTTCGATCAAAATTCACTTTAATAATTAATATCAGATTAATGTGAAAGCGGTCAATTTTTTGTTTTACTTGAGGTAAGCCCAAGGTCAAAAATAGAGAATAAATTGCATACTCAATATTACATTTAAATAATTTGATGTTAGATTTTAGAGAATGATTTTTTTAGAGAATTTTTTATGTAAATATGTAATGCAATGAAAATGTGACCAAATTAAGGGGTGTTTTCCTATATTCAATCGATATGTTGTGAAACTAATCTATTGTGAATTTTTGGAGTTTTCAATACGAGAAATGAATTAATGAATGCAAATAGAGAGATCTCAAGTTAATTAGTTTTAATAAAGATAAAGCCTCATTTTTTCAAAACTAAAAATGTCTTTAATATCCCAAAATAATAGGGATCTACAACATATTTGATATTCTAGAAGCTTGAAGTTTGGAATCAATTAAAAAATAAATAACAAGATCACTAAGCTATTTATTTTAAGAAAATATTAAATGCAAATGAGATGAAATTTGGAAGGAAAATAGAGCACAATTAATTCAACGGAAAGTGATTTTTTAGGAATTGTTCGAGCTTTTTTCAATGATTACGAATTTAAGATCACATAATGAGTAAATTACTCAATCTTTCCCCACAATAATATTAATCAATCAACGTGAGCTCTGAAAAATACCTATAAATATCAAAATGAAGAATATTAATTCTTCTACACAATAAATATTTTAGAATTAAAAAATGATGATAAATGATGGTTCAAAATAATACTCCAATATAGGGATATTAATGCAAATTATATAAATAAATTAGCATAAATAAATGCATGCAGGGACTATAATACAATTACTGAAACCCGAAAGGGGTTGTCTATTATTTATCCAAGAGGGCTTTGAGTACGGATATAAAGGGCTACGGGGGATAGGCGTGCAGATGTATCTCTCCCACATGAGTTACACGTGCTGATCATAGGCTTGGGTAGAGCCTTGGACCCACACCTACACATGGCATGTTGCTATTGCTGCTGATCGACCAAAGCTAGAGCATCAGATGGATGAATGGGCCAGCTATGATTCGATGATGTTTATCGTTGAAGGGCTCCTGTATCTCTTAAGGATGTTGGCCCTCCTCCTCGCAAGGCAAAACTTTGACGACTATCACAACAAAGATGACCGGGGTCCTGATAAAGAAGGTTGGAGGGTGATTGCAAACCCCTACTCCAGTAATGATCATACAAGGATCCGATTGTCAAGAATCTACTATTGAGGTCCTCATCCCTTCTGTTGCCTTTGTTCTGCTCAAGCACAGAGAGGCCAGAGTTGTTGGGATTGAGTGGCTAATCAGGAGTCCTATTCAGTCGACATACGACCAGAGAACAAAGCTTAGAGCTTCGATCTGACAATAGTTGATGCACAATACTAGCTTGTTTTGGCTAGAGAAGGTGCTATGTACGATGAAACTCCTCTTTCGATCGACATACGACCAGTCCTTAGCAACTCCCAGTGCGGTATCTTTCTCGTTGTTGCTCTTTCTCTCTCCTACCATTATGTATAGACCTGGACAAAGGGATGCCCGCCCGACCAACTCATGCAGCCTGCTCATGGGCCAGCTTGGGCTAGGAGATTTGGGAATGGGCTGGACCGACCCGTAAAAAATAAAAAATATATAAATATAAGTTGAATAATACATGCATTAATATGATACACTTCAAATTTTTCATATGTGACACTAGTTTTAAATAAAAATTAATAGTTTTATATGTTAAGTAACATGTAAACTACTTATATTAGTTATATAAAGTATAAATGGTATTAATAAAATCATTTATACATATTAAATACCATTAGGAAATTCAATGGATAGAGAGCGAAATGGGACATGGGTCAGCCCATGGGCAGGCTTTGGACATAGGGTTTTGAACCTCGGCCCGTTTGGCCCGGCCTATGGGCCGGCCTGGTCCGTATTTTGGAATGGTCTAGTTGTGTACAATGGTATTTGTCGAACCACTTCTGACGAGGGTCTACTATTCCACACAAGGTAGGAGCAATGTCGCTGAGGCGACCGCTTACTAGAGGTGATTCACACAACAATTAACCCACAAAAGATGAAGCAATG
Source organism: Ottelia alismoides (assembly GCA_037367405.1). NCBI lineage: Eukaryota > Viridiplantae > Streptophyta > Magnoliopsida > Alismatales > Hydrocharitaceae > Ottelia > Ottelia alismoides. The sequence goes on along the minus strand of JAZKJV010009935.1, from coordinate 22,941 downwards.
CTAAGAAACATTTTGGGTTAAATTTTCTTATAATTCTACAAAATGTGTGTATAGTGCAAGTATGTAGAGATTGAACACAATGAGTAGGGGGAATAGACAACAAAATTTGGCAAAAGAAGACAAAAATCATTTTCGTGTTTGTATAATGATTTTTTATTTTTATTGAATTTTTTATTATTTAAATTTCTTAGATTTTTGTTTTTATATTTTTATGAGTTTTTAATTTTACATTTTTTCCTTTTATATTTCCTTATTTTTAATTCCTTTTTTCTTTTTAATTAGATATAAGATAAGTATATAAAATATATAGATATAATATATATATAATATAAATAATAATTATATAAAATAAAGATAAAAATACAAAAATACCCTAAGGTATAACTTTTTTATTTTTTAAGGGTATTAAAAATATTTTTGAGATTTTTAATAAATGTAATAATATTAATAATAATATAAAAAATATAACTGTAAAAATAGATGTAGCCTTTTTATATTTATAAAATAGCTATAGATGCTTCAAAAATGAGAAAATCATTTTTATCGTTTTTATAGTTTTCTCTAATTTGATATTTTCTCAGAATTTTTTCTAATTTCTTTGTAGTTCTAATTGAATAAAAATATGAAAACAGTTAACAAGAATAAATAGACGGATTGCTTTGGATTTCAAATTAGCTAAATAACTCAAAATTTTCCAAAACAAATTTTAATATATAGGAAATATAATAAATAGGAACCATAAATTTCAATTTTTGAAATATTTAGTGATTTCTTATAATTTTTGTAGGGTTAGAAAGGTTTTACTATTTTTAGTTACTTTTGATCATTTTAGTGATTTTTGGTATGTAGGTGCAAAATTCAATAATAAATAACCCCTAATTTTTTAGAATTTTTCGAACTATTTTTCTAATTTTTAAGGACTTTTAATGCAATAGGTAACAAATGTAATATTCTTGAATATTTAAATATAGGAAAATAGTTTAAATACCCTAGTGAAAATTATATGTGATTTAAGGATAAGTCAGGCACTTAAAATAAAATTCCCATAAATTTTAAATGCAAGATGATATTTTTAGTGCAAGAAAAAAAGAAAATAAAAATACAATAGTGGTAGGGATTGATATGCAAATAAAAGTAAGTAAAAATGCAGTCAGGAACAAAATAAGAAGTACAGGGGCCTCTACGTAATTTTCTCACAAATATTTAACTCATTTCATGCTATAAGAGGTATAATGAAATTTATAAAACATGACAAGGCATACATGCAATTATCCTAAAAAGTTTTGAACTGAGTGAAAAAAATACTAGACTAAACAATAACACAAAAATACTTGGGGTCCTTGCAAAAAGCCCACCACCTCAAGTATGTGGGCACGCGAGGTTATCTGGAGAAGGATCAAAGTGCAAATACAAAGAGTACATGGGCCTACTTGCAAAATAATCAAACTTTTTTACACTACAACTGATATTTACTGGACTAAAAGTAAACTACAAAACTTGTGAGGGTATCTAACAAAATTGCCCCACTTTGCACTCGAACGGACGACGGGTCATGTGCTACTTCTACACACGGTACGCTCTGGGGAGTTGATGGTGCTTCACTGATGTGTGACTGAGATCAGATTTCATCGCTTGATTGGATGGTGAAAAGAGAAGAACCAATGGTCGTCGTCAAAACTAGAGTGGAGGTGTAATCCGACAGCCACTCCTCTCCATAAAGAATAGGGAAGAACATATCTTCAAGCGAACTTCATCAGCCAGTTCCTGCTCCTCCGGCAATCTCTGTGGTTGCTCAGATGCTCAACACACTCCCCAAGGTAGTCCACAGCTACTAGAAGCTTCAAAAATGCCCGGGGCCCATCAGTGGGGTCATGCCTACTCTATGAAGGTCAGAGCGACATGTATCATACTTCCTTATCAAAAATCAACCACTGAGGTGTCTTTAAGCCTCCAGATCTAGTAGAAAAGTTTATCATACAAAAAACGGAGGTTCCGAGGGTCTTTGTTATTCGGAAATGAGTGGAGATGTGGTCGTGTGGAGCCCTCCTGTGAGGTAGTGGAGTAGGAGGGTGATTCCTCGATCTGATCAAGATTGAGTTGAATGGAGGTGCGGGGGATGTAGATGAAGTAAAGGGGAATGAAGGTGAGTTTTAGGTGGGTTGGAGGGCTATCGATGCACGGTGAACAAGGTCACCGGAGCTCAGCTTCGGCGAACTAAGATTTTTGAATTTAGCTAAAAACAAAATGAAATCAAGTAAATATAAAAGCTAAGCTACACTAATCTAGGTCCTATGATTGAAGAGATGCTAAGCTATGGCTCTACATCAGAAAATGAAGGATCTAGAGGAGCTCCGCCACTAGTTGTCGGTGATGCCTGGATCTCAACCTCTGCTCCACTTCCTCCAAGTTAAAGGGTCTGTCGACGTTCCTGCCGTCACCAAGAAGCTTCAATACATGAGAACTGGGGATTTCGAGGGGCTAAAGGAGATTAAAATTGTAATGGTGGTCGAAGAGGTGTATATATACATGGCCATCTTTGATTGAGATACATGATCGACACAGTGCTCCTTCAATCGAGGTAATATGCAATCGTGAAATTCCGTTGATCGATGAACAAAAGCCAAAGAGGAATCATGATGGAAAGGGTGCAAGAATCTGAGGTGAAAAATCGATGAAGATGGGAGGTCAACGAGGCTAGCAGGCCTAGGGTTGTAGAGGACTCAGTTGGTTGTCGAGTCAACTAAGGTTGCAATCTGATTGGGCCACATAGGGCACTACAAGACAAACAAAAAATCAAATTTAAAAATAATCCAAAATCAAATAATAAATAATTTATTTAATTTTTGGTTAAAACATAAAAAATATTTATTATTTTATGTAGTATTTTATGTTGATTTTTATTTATTTACAAATGAGTTACTTTTTACAAGTATGAATATATGTATTTTTACCTATATATTATGTATTTTATTTTTATTTTCTATTTTATATTTTCTTATTTTACTTGCATAATTTATGAATTTATATCTTATTTAAATAAAGACAAATATATTTTTGTTGTAATTTTCTTGAAGTAATATGTACACTTAAATAAATATATGTATTTATTATGTAGGTTTGTATATACATAATTCAACTATATATTTTAGTATGCTTAATTACCTTATTGTATTTTTACTTGTTTTCTTTTATTCTAATTATGTACATGTATTCAATATATTATTTTCAAAATTATAAAAATATGAAATAGTGAAAATATAAAAAATAGAAAAAATGATGGTTTTATTCAGGTATAATGTACAATAGGGGTCCAAAATCTAACTTTTGCATCTTAACTCCAAATTGAATGAAACCATTTCATTAAATAGCTAATTAAATGTTATATATAACTAAATAAGTTTTAATGAATTTTGAGTTCATATGGAGAAGATGCAGGTCTATGGGGGTTTTAACTTTTTATTTTGAGTGTGCATGGCACATTGAGCATTATTTTTACAAGAAATAAATTTTGTATTTGTCTATGTATTTTTATCTACAACTTTCATGTACAAAGTTTATCTATTTGAGGTATAAATAATAAAGAATAAAATAGGTCCCAAATGGACTTTTGGTGAATTGAAAATTAGGGTTTTATTATATTTTTGGCCCTTATCTCTCCCTACTTTATTCCTTGTCGACCCAGTCATCATGATGCATAGGTCTCAGGGTTTAAGATCATTCGATACCTATGGTATTTAATTTGTTTTTCTTTTCTTTTCTTTATTCTTTTATTTTGTATTTAAATATAATGTTTTATACGATATTTACACTACAATTAATAAAGGTTATTGTATGCAAATTAATGATGCATACATGCATTTAGTTAGGGTTTGAAGACCAAAATAAAAGAATAATTGAAGGCCAAATTGAAAGAATAAAAGTGATGAAATGGAGTCTCATCAGTATTAGATCTTCATGTTACGCAAATTGCTACCCAGATTGCGGTGTTTCTCCTTTGTTTCCAGAATAAGATAGAGGTGCGTTGGCATATGGCGATGGTGTTTCTGCGACAATGCATGCAACTCGTGATGATCCTACAAGGAAGATCTAAGGTCTATCTTTGTGGAATCGATAGAATTGACTATATACTATGATGTCGGAGCGGTTCTCAAAGAAGGACCTATAAATGGAAACGTTGATTGATCTCAAGCCTCGTCTGCAAGACTGCTTAGTTCTTCGAAAGGTGGATGGAGCTCTCTTCTCATTGATTGACTAGAGTTTTTCATTGGTAGATACAGAGATACCGAGAAAAAGCATATGAGAGGAGAGATGGGGGTGATCATTCAAGATTTGGGTGCTATATGTGGTTTCAGAATAATATGTTTGGAGATAAGGATAACATAAAGAATAAGAATCAAAATAGAAGAAGTACACAGATGAAGGTAAAGAAGAAGGATAAGGAGACTGTACTTGGGATTACACCTTAAGAAGGATCTGCTCATCGAAGCATCCAGTTATTGACTCAAAAGCTACAATGTTCAACTCGAAGCTTGGCAGAAGCTCGATGGATCTTTCAATATGGAAACTTACTCCATGAATCTTGCCTTGAACGAGATGAGTCATCGTTGTCACTCGATTATGTTCCACCAAGCTGTCACCGATGAGGATCGGGAGCTAGTGTCTAAACCCTCATCTATGGGCAGATGAGTTCAACAACAAGGGCAATGTGGTTTTGTCGAATGGGGGTTAGGGTTCGTGTGGTTTTCAGGGGTCTGTTAATGAATAGGTTGGCTGAGAGATCGAGGGAGGGGTGGAGGCGATGGGGGATGAGGGAGAGGGGGTCGTGTGGGAGGAAAGATTTGGTCATGGGTGGTGGTGTTCGTTGGGTGGAGTGGAGCAACTAGAGAAGGAAGATGTTTTGTTGGATCAGGATGTTTGAGGTTTTGATTTAAATGTAATAAATGCGCAGTGGTCGTTGCAACCCAAAGAATCTCGCAATAAAAAAAATTCTTCGCAAGTTGATTTTATTACAAAAGAAATGTAGCAAGAGAATTTTTTCTATTTAATTAACCTGCAAACCAACATGATCGAACATGGAAGGCTACAATTCTCGAGGGTTATTCAAATAACCAAAAAAATAAATTAGGAGAAAAAGAAAATTCATATGCTAACTATCTTGATTTTGTGAAATTTTTATCTTTTTATTTTTTAAAAAAATTATTTCTATTTTCTATTTTCTTGATTTTTAATTTTTTAATGAATTTTAATTTTCTAAATATTTAAGTTTCAAAAATATAATTTTCAACACAAAAGAAATGCAATTATTTTGAATTTTCAAATATGATAAAAATGATTAAATGCCTAAATAAAATCTTTTTTTGTAATTTTATGATTTTTTACTATTTTTATAATTTTTTAGAGTTTTTTAGATTTCTGTAGGATTTTAAAATGAATAACAATAGTGGAAAATGCAAATAGTGAGCACACAAGATTACTTTTAAATTTTAAAGTACAAATAAATGCAAAAATTTATGAAAATTACTTTTCCTATAAATTAAAGAAAATTATCTACAAACAAGATCTAAAATCATATTTTTTTGAATTTTTCTACAAATTTCGGTGATTTTTAAGATTTTGAGCATTTTGTAATTTTTTGGGGTTTTAAAAATAATTAATGTGTGAAAATTAGACATAAAATAAAATACGTAGAAATAAAACTAATCTGATTTTTTAGAATTTTTAACGCAATATATGTATTTTTATGAATTTTCAAATTTCAAACAAGGAAAATGCGATGTTTTTTATTTGTTAATAATATCAAATGATTATAAAATGCAATTTAAAAGCTAAACTAAGAAGAGGCACACAAAAAGGAACATAATATATTTTTTGAGAATTTATTCAACACAAATAACATTTATTTCAATAAAAAATAAGCAAGAATATAAATTTTAGAAAAGAAGGAACGAAATGCAATTTGTTTTTGTTTTTGAATGAAATACTAACAAGAAATAAATAAGAGACAAAAAAATGCAAATTTCCCAAGTAACACGTACACTGCACGTAACAAGCCAGAAGCGGAGGCGGATTTGCAATTTTTGAAATGACTAGGACTGAAATGCAATTTTACCACAATAAATTAATAATAGGGTTTCAATTTGGTGGCTTCCTTCGTTCTTGCTCATGCCCAAGGGGAAATGGGTGCCGCCCCTCTTCCTTCTCTACGCCAAAGGGGAGGCGACGACGTGGATCATGACGGTTGGGCTCGCAGTCGTGGTAGAGATCTGGAAAGAGGCGAGGAGTGGCCTCGTGCGGGCTGATGGTAGCGAAGATGCTTGCGCGACTGGAGTAGAACTGTTGCAGGCGGAGGATGGCGATGGGCTCGTGAACGACGTAGGTCTGCATGGAGGTCGTCGAGAGGAGGCAACGACGTGAGGGCTCTGCGGGCGAAGGTTCAGATGGCGGTCGACATGAGGTGGCTCACAAGCGAACAGTGGAGCAGATGGTGCTGGGGTGGTGCCTCGCGGTGGAGGTATACGTTGGGCGAGACACGCCCAGGTTGGCGCACGATGGAGGAACCAAGCGGGGAGGGGGGACGCGTTGGGGCTTGCACTACCGCGACGCGGTGGTGCTCGAAGCGGATGTTGCAGTTGGAAGGCGAATAGATCCAAATGGAGGCAGGTGTTCTTCAATGGCAATGTTGGTGTTGGACTGCGAGATGGCGGCTGGGATAATGCAGTTGTGGTGGCTGCAAAGTCAGTGGATCTACGGTCTGTGCTTGGCGGTGGGTGGCCTCACGAGGCGGTGGAAGGCGACGGGTGGCCTTGTGAGGCAGTGGAAGGGCGGCGAGCGCCGCTTGCGGACTGAAGAGAGGCGCATGTCACGTTTTTTTGATGATTTTTTTATTTTTTTATTTTTTAAGAAAGAGTAGGAGCAATTTTTTTATTTTTTGTAAAAACTGAAACTATGGAAACCTTTATTATTATTATATTTTGAAGAATTTTTTTTATTTTTTTAAAATTTCCTGTACTTACAAAATTGAGATATCTGACTCAAGCATGACGGCTCAGTCCAAAATCAAGTATGGAAAATGTGAGTGAATTTGGATCTGACGAAATGGATGATAGATCCGAGTCTCCAATCACCGTGCGTGCCTGGGGTTGAGTGTTTGCGTGAGGTAGAACATGAACGTGGAGAGATCGAGAAAATGATTACGAGATCGAAATCGAGGGCAGATCGAATCGTGATGGTTGATTAAAAAATGATTAACTAAGATCTAGAAAAAAATGACAACGAAATTAAGGATGCAAAAATTAAACTAAGATTAACCTTTATTAAAAATAAGAAAGAATGGATCTCACCGTGGCAGTGGAAAATGTCGTGATGGCCTCGACAAAGGCCGACTCGCTATCATCAGACGGCTCGGTGGCTAGGCTACTCTTTACAACAAGAAGACCCTGGGAGAATAGGCTCCTCTCGTCAAAGATTGATCGAAGAGAAATGAGGGAGGATGAGCTAATTAAATAGAAAAATAATTGAATTTGAATTTAAATTTAAAAATTTGAAAAGTGTGGATAAGGCGGGAGGATGTTAATGGTGCATAAAATTACATTATCTACATAAATAAATAAGTTTGTTACTTTATTTAATTAAATAATAAATGTCTATTATTTAATTTTTTGTGGTGGTTATCTAGGAATATCAACTATATACATACACTTTTTACATATAGTACATTATATACATAGTTAAATAAGGAAATTAGTTTTTTATGTTTTAAATATTTTTTTTATTTTTATTTTATATAATTATTAAAAATATTTACAATTATATACAAATACAATATGTATAAAAATAAATATATGTGATAAATAAATGGTACAATTGCACAAACCACCCGAGAAAACCGACTTTCAAACCGTAACTCCAAAAATTATGAAACCACTGTCATTTTAAAGATAATTTAATTTAGAATATGATGGAAATGAGTTTGATTCAATTTGAGTTCATATGGAGCCAGTATTAGTCTTTCAATTATTGCTTTATGGCTTTTTCTATGTGTAGTTACTTTTATTCTGTACATGATTTTATTTTTTAATTATTTTTATTATTTAGAAAACATTTTTATTTACAACTTTTGTTTTGAAATTTATTTAATTTGAGGTTAATTTATGTACAAATAAAATAATATAAGTATACTAATATATAGAAAATTATTTACAAAACATTTTTTATTTTCTGATTAAGGATCCTATCTCCCTCTACTTTATTCCTGGTCAATCAGGTCAAGTCTTACCTTCTCTTGGGGTTCGGATCAGACTATATTTATTACATATATAGTCTTTTTTCTTTATTTTTCCTTTATATCTTTCTTTATTTATTTTATGTTAAAATAATAATAAATGTACAGTATTTACACACAGATGCAAGTTAGTAAGAATACGGAGTTAGTATTATATACAGGTATTGTATAATGGATTTTAAGCTAAAATAAATGAATAAAGATGATGAAATGCAAATTCATCATCCCCTTTGTTTTACCTTTGCTAGTCCCTTAGCAAATACTTATTTGAAAGAATAAGTGAATAAAAGAAAAAGAAATGAAAAATAAAGAAATTAGGACAATATTGAGTATTAAACTTATCTTCATAAAATTGTAGTATGGAGATCTGTTAGACCTTTGGATTATTAGTGTGGTGGAACCTTAATGGGAAATGGATTTAAAATGTAACAGCCTCTAAGATCCACAAGACTCCTATTCAGGTCTCCTCAACAATTAGGTCAGAACAAGTCTACATAGACAAATTCTTAGGACTATGAATCTTTACTTGTACGGTGTAAGTGAAATATAGCTCCCCATCTCAAAAGTAGAAAAGAAAGAACCTCTCTCAACAAGGTAACTCTAGTCCCCCGGTCTAGCAACTCTTTCCTCGAGGAGCGGGGATATTCCCTTCTAAGTTCAAGTACAACCAGCTCAAGAAGAGGGGATGGAGAAAAGAATGGATGGTAACTAGTGTAGCTACCTATCCTTGGATGCATGACCAGTGTAGTCAAGTCATCTGCTGCAAGCTTACAAAAATTCAACTTTGAAGCTCTTCTTTTCCCCCCCTTGTATATACACTCTGGCAGGCATTTTACTTTTCAATCAAGCATGTCCACTTTTGGAGATTCTTCTTTTTTTTCTCTTTCTTTTTTTTTCTTTTTTTGAAAATATATACAAGGTGCAACATGTACATAAGGAGTTTTTCCTCTTGAGCTAGTAGACTATCCCTCTTTTGAAGCATTATTGCAGCCCCACAACATCCTGTCTTTAGACCTCAATGCTACTAGATCAGGTTAAATTGCACAACACTCCCTAGAGGAAGACGAGAGTTCTTACCTAGATGTACTACCCTCGTATGCTACTCCAAGCTAAGAGATTCTGCCTCCAAACTACCTCCTCCATGAAGAGCTACATGTAGAGTACTTGTCCAATATAAGCCACGATCTAAAAGAATCATGCGTGTGTTGTTAAATATTCTACTTAGACTAATCAAGATGACATGTGAACATAGTCTTATGGATTCAAAGAATTAAGTCACTAGGACCTGAAAAGTCTTAACTCCAGTTCTTATAAGGTTCCTCTGAAATTAAGCGGATTAAGTTTCCAACTAAGCTCCATTCTTCAATTTTATTCCAAACTTAGTTTAAATGTCAATACTATCCCGAAATATGCACACGAAAATGCAAGAAAATATGTACAATTCAAAAAGAAAGCAAAATCTTCTTCTTCCTTTTTTGGAACAATTTTCTAATTTTGAACTTTTTTATGGATTTTTGGAAAGAAAGAAAAGATGATGCACATGTAAAAAGAGATTTTTTTAGAATTTTAATTATGTAATTTTTTTATAGACTTTTGGTTTTGTAGTTTTTTGGGGTTTTTAAAGGGAAAAGGTATTAATAAAATATATACAAGTATATACAAGGATTTTTTGGTTTTTGTTTTTTTGTTTGTTTTGTTTTTAATAAAAGGTTATCAAAGTCTATATACACACATGGATTTTACGAATTTATATAGATATCCCGGAAAAATCATATTTAAAAGTTCGAGTTATGTCTAAAGTATATATACATTATATACGACACCCCCCTACTTAGCTGAAACTATGTCCTCATAGTGATAAGAGAGCAGCAAAGGACGACATAACTCATACTAAGTATAAAAAAGTGAAAAGACTCATATGCTACAACGACTCAAAGAAAAGACGAAAAGAATAGAATCGGCAATCCCCCTATACTTAGCTCAAACTATGTGCTCATAGTGATCAGAGAGCGGAAAAGGACGACATAACTCGTGCTAAGTATAGAAAAGTGAAAAGATTCCTATGCTACAATGACTTAAAGAAAAGATGAAAAGAATAGAAGTCGGTGATCCCCCTATACTTAGGATCAAGTAATCCTAAGTATAGAAGACTGTACAAAAGGGAAAACTGATGAAGAGAATGTACGGACTCAATGGCTCGACTTCCCCCCCATACTTAGGGTAGTATAGCCCTAAGTATAGAATATCAACAACTTGGGGGACAATCGAGAGAACATAAGAATAAAACAGAAAAGAGACAATATGAACAACATCACTCCCCCTATACTTAGGGTAGAGTATCCCTAAGTATAAGCAACAACAAGAGTGATGAACATGACGAATATGAACGACACTCGGCTCGTCCCCCCTGACGAGTCCGGAAACGCCGCGTTAAGGAGTTGTTTTTAATATTCGTTCGTGAAAACAATTAAAGTCGTTCGTTGTAGGCGGCGATCGGAAACAGTCAAGAAATAACCACAATTTTTAATCAAATTTAATCAAGTGGTTTTTATGTTTATTTTACTTGGGCAAGTCCCAAAGTCGATCACAAGGAGGCAAAGGAACAACCTAGAGGTGTGTCTATCAAATTTTGAGTTCGGTTTTCAAGGCGGTCTTTTTTTGGAATTTTTCAATGCAATAGAGAGTGCAATATTGCAAATCCGGCCTACTTTATGGACTAAAATGTGAATTACGTTCAAATGATGTCCGAAAAATACGAAACTTGGCCGAGATGTAAAATATGATGAAATAAGTGCACTGTAATTTTTTTGGAATTTTTGAATGCAATATGAATTTTTTTATGGATTTTTAAATGCAAACAAATCAATTTTCAATATTTAATTTTAATAAATATTAAACCTACTTATTTTCAAGAAATAAAATTATCTAAGATCTATCACTAGGTGATGAATCTCAGAAAAATCCTAAATCTAAAAAATGTAGGGTCTAATACCTATTAAAAATTAAACAGTGAAATATGCAAAATGATTTTTACAGAGCAAAATATGCAAGCAAATGCAAAGATTTTTGGGCACAATGTTAATCAAAATAATCTCTACAATATGTGATTTTTCGGGGATTTTTAGAGCAATGGTTAATTCACTATGAATTTCAGAGCACAGATTGGGCAAAATATTCCAATTTTCACGAAACAATTATTTATTAATTAACCTTAAATCACAAAAATGTCCACAGTATCTCAAAATGTAGAGAATTACATGAAGAACAAAGTACTATTTTTGAATAAATAAAATAATGTAGAAAAGAGGTTTGAAATGGAGGTAGAACACAGGGGTATGATTGCAAATATAATAAATAAAACAAATAAAGAAATATGCAGTGGGGGGCCTAAATGCAATTACCAGAACTTGGGGAGCGAATTCTGCAAAATACCCAGAGGAGCACGTGCGTGGCACGTGCCCTCTGGAGGCGGGACTTGGCGCGCAAATATGGAAAGAGGCGGGGGCTGCTTGTAAATTGCCCAAGGGGGCACGTGCAATACACGTGACCCCTGGGTCCTTGACGCCTGCTGACGATTCCCCCGCACGTGCGAAGCACGTGCGGGGGACCTCGGGTCTAGCGCCCGGCCGCACGAGGTGGGGGGGCCAAGTCCGATGAGGACCGGCCAAGGCTGAGGGAGGCCGGCGAGTGATTTGCGGCGGACTGGCCAGGTGGTGGCTGGAAGAGACGGTGGCGCTGGAGGATCTCCTAAGCAGTTGCGTGCGGCGGAGCTGGCGTGTCGAAGAAGTTGCGATGAAGATGGCGAAGCTGGAGAATGTCGGAGGGTAGTTGACGTCGACGTCACTGGAGAAAACTGGCGGAGGGGCTCGGCCGAGGCAAGGCGCGGAGCTGCTGGCGTTGGTGATGAAGGTGGAGGGCGTCCAGCACAGTCGATGAAGATGGTCGGAGCGGTGTTGTGGCGGCGGAGGTACGGCGGTTGTCGAAGAAGCTCGATGGGGTTGTAGCAGGCGGAGGTGGCACGAAGTCGAAGACGATGGTCGGTGGAGCTGAAGACGAAGGTGGTCGAGGAAGATACGTTGGCTCGACGGGGTCCCGGAGCTGTAGCAGGTCGTCGGGGGAGGGTCCCTCGTCTGCAACGACCACCAGTGGTGACCGGACCTCGCCGAAGAGGTTGGCCTGAGGTGCTGTCACCACCGCAAGCACGCAAATCGGCGGATAGGGAGGCCCGTGGCAGTGGGGCTCTTTTAAATAGGAGAGGGTGGTCGTTGCGAGATCAGAGGAGGGTCGGCAAGGCAGTTGCGGAAGGTTGTTCGGCCGTCGCGGGATATGCGGGCAGCGGTTGCGCGATTTTCAGGACGACGGCGTAGCGGAGAAGTCGGGGGGGGGGGGGGGGTTCTGTTGGGAGGTAGAAGGTGATGGGCAGTGGCCGTCCGATCGGCCGAGATCGGACGACCAATCCTGCGCCACGTGGCAGGGAGTGGGAGTAAGAGGAGGGTGCGGGCACGTGCAGTGCGCGTGCGGGGTGGCACGTGCACTACACGTGCGTGGCATTTAATTAATTTTTTTTAAAAAAACGAGTATATAAAAGGCCCAAAAAACGTTGACACGTGGCGGGCTCTGGGGCTGCCACATGTCAGCACCAGAAAAATCACAGATAAAAACCTTTGTAAAATCCATAAAAAATAGCAAATGACCTCGGATTGAAAAAGTTCCTTCACGAAAAATGCTCGCCTCGATGAGATCTACATCTTTCATGAAGACATCAAAGCCAAATTCCGTCAAATGTAAAAAATGAATTTTGGGGTATCCCATGTACATAGAATACCTTGATTTTTTGAGTTTTGTAATTTTTTTGTCATTTTTAATCACGATAAAAACCCAGAAAAATACGGAAAAATCAAAGATGAATAAAAGGCACTTAATTCTAATTTTTTTGGATTTTTAATGATAAAGAAAATATATACATAAAATACAGGTCAAAAAGCTGCGAAAATATACAATGCACAAAAGAGGCCCAAAACCCAACTTTCACATACGAGCTCCGATTCACTTGAACTTGGTCTTGTTTTGAAGGTAATTGAATGTGCATTAGTTCAAAAGTGAGTAGGATCAAATCGGACACTGGATGGGGAAAATATGTGGCTTTCAGTCCGAAAATCCTGAAACTAGGGTTTGGGTTTTTGGTCCACTTACCTGGGTTAATTATTTTTTTGTATTTTTTATTTATTCTTGTTAGTGATATGTACATAGTGGAGTGGATTGGGTTATGCGGTGTCAGCATGGAGGAGTTAAAAATATGGGAAATTAGGCTATTTACAGGTCAACTGTGGCTTGGATTTTTGGCTTCTTATTTTATGCAGAAATTAATGCTAAAATGCAATTCTTATGAAATCATGCATGAATGCCAATTATGCAGAATAAATGCCGAAATGTAGTTGATTTTGAGGGACTTTGAGCTTAATTAATGAGACTTAGAGTGGTGAATCAGAGATTCATCATCCCCCTATACTTAAACCATGCTCGTCCCTGAGCATCAAAAAGAAATGCCATGAAGTGAAATGAGACTGGGTTCCATACCAAGACCATGAACTGAAACTGAAAGTGAAACTAAACTCGACCTTTGGATTAATAGTGTGGCGGAACTTCGGTGAGACTTAGCATTTAAAATCAACAGCCCTCAAGTTCTACACATCATTGACACAGTTTCAGCTCAGAAGTCATCTTAGATCAATCCTCTTCCCAAAGTATACCCTATGAACATTGAATAACCGACTCATGTGTGTGAAGGGTTTTAGCTCTTCCCATCCAGAATGTCGGACTACCATGCTCCTCTCCTCTCCAGTAACTCGTCCTCGGGGAGTCAGGTATTTCCTTCTAAGGTCTGTCGTGTTGTGTTCACAATCGAATGAGGGAGAAGATAGAAGAAAGAGAAAAGAACTGGAGGGTGGCCAGTGTAGTCACCTCTCCTTGTGAAGATGGCTAGTGTAGCCGAGTCTTCACCAAGATCTGCAGGTTTCTTGAAGCTTGGACCTTTTTGGTCGGATTTTTATTTGGTGGAATGCTTCTTTGTATTTGGAATTTTTGGTGGTTCTGCTTGGATCTTGTTGTGCCCCTACGGATATAGAATCTTTTTGTTCCGTACATTTTTTGGGGTCTTAGAAAAAATTGTGCCCAGCCGTCCATCCCTTTTCCGATGCTTTATTTCAACCCGTACTCCGGTCTTTAGATTTCCACACTACCAGAAAAGAGACTCACACAGTCTTCCAACATTCTGTCTGGGTTGAGCTAAGTGCATAGTGCGAGAGTGCAAATTAATTCCCCTATTCTAGAGTTGTACCCAGAATGAAGAGACCAGGTTAGACACTAAGAGTCAAACGCTGTACATTGTCATGTGGAACTTAAGGAATTAAGTCAAAAAGACCTGAAGCTCTTAAAATCCTATTTCTCGGTGAAGTTCCTCTAAAAAAATAGGTGGATTAAGGTCAAGTCAAGACCACTCTCGGTTTCTACTCATAACTTGGTTCGGAACCCAATGACTTTTCACAGATGCAAATGCATGCGGTGATGGATGAAGTGCAGGTGTGTGAAATGCAGACACATTTTTTTGAGGGATTTTTTATTTTTTTTTATGCAGAAAATGGAATAAGAAGCCTCTCTTTTTTTTTTCAAAAATTTTGGGCAAGTCAGTGTTAATAGCAAAACTCTTTTTTGTTGTTGTTGTTGTTTTTTTTTTCAAGTTAGTACCCACCCCGTAAATACATATAGACTTACGCGAAAGTACGAGATATGGGTAAAGTATATACAAAGTATATATACAGACCCCCCTATACTTAGCGAGTGCTGTGTCCTCAGAGCACAAGAAGCGGAAGACATAGCTCGGGCTAAGCGTAAGGGAGTGAAAAAATGAAAAGAAAAATGAAGCGGTCGCGATATGTGAATGAAGAGAGTATATACAGGTGGATGTTGGTTCTCCCTATTCTTAGGCTCTGGACAGCCTAAGTATGGAAGAAGGGTGGAAATGGAGCGATCGAGAGTTAGGAGAGGAATGATATATACAGATGGCATCGGTCCCCCCCATACTTAGGCCTTGGCCTAAGTAGAGGAATAAGCTGTACAAGGAGACCGATGTGGTCGGGAGGGAGGGTGGGTAGCCGATGATTAAGGCGGTTTTCGGCTGATCTTCTTATGAGCATGCGGTGGGAGATCGTAGTGATGAGTCGGAGATGAGGCATATGATTCCCAGCTATGATCAGTGTCTTCCTCAGAAAAATCATGATGGATAATAGATGAAGTGTTTGAGTCAGATGAAAGATATCCATCATTGGAATTATCCTTAGAGGAGTAGTAATTGAAAGTGGACATACTCCAAGTATTCTGTTCTTTTTGTTTCTTCAGTTGTTTCCTCAGACTTCGTTCCTTCTTGGGGTCAATCAGTTTGTCCTCAGATGAATACTCAGAAGCACCGGTCTCAGTCAGCTCATATGAAATAATTCCAGTGTACTTGAAGAGTGCAGGAGCATCAGCTTTGGATGAGTAGTAGTTAGGAACGGGAGTTGTCCAATGAGGATTGAATTTTGGATCCTTGCGAAGATATGGTTTTAGAGCTGCCGAACAGACTTCACTCATGTATACCATCTTTTCCGGACTTGATGAGGATAATCAACTGATTCCTCTTTCGAAAGGTCAAAGGTAACTCTCTTTTTATTTCGTCGTGAAGTTGTCGGTTCATTGAGTATCCAGATGAATAGCCATTGAAGTTCTCCTTGGTTGGTGCTTGGTCTGCGTGCTTGTTCTTAGTCTCCCGAATGTTTGAGCACTCTCGATTTGGGATGATTTGGTCAAGATATTCAGAGAATGTTGCTCCAGGGTGTGACCATGCATATGTCTCCGGATCGTAGTAGAAAGATTTGTCTATTTTGAGATCCGCGAGAATTGAAATACTGGAGAGAGTCTCTGCATGTTCTTTCTCAATTGATTCGATGTTGGCACATTCCTGTGTCGAGTTGATGTAATCCATGTAGTCAGAGTAGGTTGACCCAGGGTGCGCCCATGCATAAGTCTCCAGATCATATGATTCATATACATGATTCTCCATGGTGAGAGCGGTTGGGAATGGAGCAGGGGGGAGATTTTCTAAACCAATAGTCTCATCAACAACCGCTATCTCAGGTGTGGCTGCGGGGTAGGGCTCTTCTACCGTTTCATGGTTACGGTTGTCGAGGACTTCGTGGGTTGCCTCAGAAGATCGTGGTTCCTCCAAGATAGGGTCAGATTTAAGTGCTTCCAATGCTGTGAAATTGATTTCCCGAGTCTCACAATCGATACTTGCCCTTGGCCAATGCCAAGAATGGCTTTCCAAGAATGATTGGAGACTGGGTGAATTCTCCTTGATGCTCAATATCCATGATCGTGAATTCTACCTTGAGCGGAGCACCTTGGAATTTCATGATGACAGAAATGGTTCCTCTCGGCCTTTTTATCGATCGGTCTGCCAATTGGACAATCTCTCGTATCTTCCGAATTGGTCCGAGTTTGAGTTCGTGAAATACAGAGGTCGGGAGGATATTAATTGGTGAATCGTCATCAATCCGAGCATGGGTGAAAATTGTATCTTTGATTTCACATTCAAATCTGGGCAAACGCTTCACTATGCGGCTCTTGGTTTTTCTCCTCAACACCAAGGAGGAGGCCATTGACAAGATATGTCTCTCGGTCTTGGTTCGTATCCTGCCCGACTTTTTGTTCATTAATTTATCTGTTATAAATCTTTTAAGGTCCGGGGAAGTGTTCAATGGCCTGTATAAAGGGAAGTTCGAACATCAAGCATTTTTCCAGTGCTTCCCTTACAGTCGGATCCAAATTCCTCAGATCGTCTTCAGTTTCATTTTTATGAAATTTTTCTGAATTTTCAAATTTTTTGTGATTTTCAAATATTTCCATTTTTTTGGTATTTTCTGGGTGGTGTGGGGGTGTGGAGTGTTCTTCAGATGAAAAGGGGCTCTGGTGTTAAGGGTGAGGGTCAATGACATAGTTATTTTCAGAATCGTCCCTAGCTCCCTGAATATCATCAGAATTTTCAATATTAGATCCAGTTATTTCCTCATTCATTTTACTGTCCGAGCCACCATTGAATGCGATGAATCGATCGGTAAATTTTTGAAATCTCACCTCTATTGAATTGAATCTTGTTTTTATCCTCGAAATATCATCCTCAAAATTTAATTCATGATTAATCATAGGCGCAGTCGGTGTGTGTTTGATAATTTCATCTTCCATTTTCTCATTTGTGCTGAGAGGAGAATTTTTTGGAATATCCAATATATTATAATTAATTTCAGAAAATATCTCCTCAATAATCATGGAAGGCGGCTGCTCATATGATCCAGACATGTGGAGTCGGTCCGAGTAAAATTCATTCCTTCGATCTTGAGTGGTCGGATCTTGGTATGGTGGAGTCAGCATACAGGGCTCATGTGTTTCTATGTAGTCAGTCCAGTCTTCTGTATGATCGTCCTGTCTGAAGAGGGGATTGTCATGGTCAATCCAAGATGATGATTGTTCGTTAATGTTGCAGGGTAGGGTCAAAGGACAAGGGAAAGATGTGTTCAATTCGATCATGTGGTTGTCATCTCCCAGGAATGATGGATTGATATTCACCGAATATGATGGATGAATTGCATGATCGGTGTAGAGAGGATTGATATATGAAGAAGTGGAGATCTCAGTCGGTTGTTGATTTATCAGGTTCGAAAACAGAGGATTGTCATTCATGGAGCATATCGGATTGATCAAAAGAGATGGTGGTTGAGAGTCTCTTGGAGGAGGTGTTTTGGGTCTAACCGTCACGAATTCATTTTCATAATATAGCTCTGATGGGTTCTCGGTTATTTCTGAAAGAGTTGAGAGGAATGAGGGGTTGGGTCTGTTTTTGTAAAAGGATTCCATGATGAGATTCGAATCAAGATAGGGAAGAGATGATTGCACGGGATAGTCAAGAGAAATCAAATGTGCGGCTATTGATCTTGAAATCGGTTCACGCACACCAATGCAAACACAATTCAAACCCCGGGTTCACCAACTCACACAATGAAGCCGTAAGATTTCGGCTATTTATCTTTTCAATTTTAGTTGGTGATAAATCAATCTTGGCAAAAATTAATGAGCTGAGATTTCGGATTTGGGCTCTAGCCTTAAGTGTCGTCCCTCGCTCACTCAGAAAAATAAAATCATCCAAGGACGGGGTTGCTCTCCCGCAAAAATTCTTGATTTTATGGGTTATTTTGAAATCGGCTATATTTAGCAGTCCCGATTTTATTAGGTGATCACTGAAAATTTTAGATGAGCACAAATACATGTCTACCGTCCAGTCCCAATTTCCTTTAGATTTATGTGATAGAACAAGAGGGAGAAAGTCGGGAAAAGCCGATGCACGCGGAAAACTATGATGAATGCTCAGTTAGAAGACTTACAGTGAATCCTCGCAATCTTCATGTGGGATGCTAGACAGAATTTTTAAAAATTATTCTAAATGAGTGCAAGCCGATGAAAAGTCGCACCTAAGCAGAAAGTTCTATTAGCGGGGAAGAATTGAATTAAATTTGGCTAAATTGAGCGATCTATGTGCGTCTTGATTAAAGTGAAGTGTGGCTTAAGATCCTACGAGCACAATCAAAAATAAAAAATGCTCTGAGAGCCGTATGTGCAGGTTTATCCTAATCGCCACTCAAGTCGGGCCCCACCCTCTCCGGAGAGTGAAACATGCCACGACACACCACAAATAGAGTTCAGAGTCTTTCTACACACACGAGAGTCCAAACGGACACCGCTATAAATGAGCAGAAATTAAAAGTGCAGAAATTAAAAACCTAGAATCTACTCTCTCTCACAACTCGACTCGATCTTAATTTAATTGTGGTTTCTTCGGGTGTCGGTGAAGATGCGTCGGCTCCTTGAAAAACCGCTCCACGTGCGCCGGGTACCTCGCAAGAAAAATAAGAGAGAGAATGTAAGAGAGTGACTCAGAAAATAATCAAAAATAAAATAAATGAAATAAATGCTGAAAAATAAATACGAGAAATAAAATGGGATTTACAGTGAGAAATTCGGGGGTCAGACTACCTGAATTCGGAAAATCGAACAAAAATTTTCAAAACAAAAAACTAAGTCGTTTGCCTCCCGGCAACGGCGCCATCTGACGAGTCCGGAAACGCCGCGTTAAGGAGTTGTTTTTAATGTTCGTTCGTGAAAACAATTAAATTCGTTCGTTGTAGGCGGCGATCGGAAACAGTCAAGAAATAACCACAATTTTTAATCAAATTTAATCAAGTGGTTTTTATGTTTATTTTACTTGGGCAAGTCCCAAGGTCGATCACAAGGAGGCAAAGGAACAACCTAGAGGTGTGTCTATCAAATTTTGAGTTCGGTTTTCAAGGCGGTCTTTTTTTGGAATTTTTCAATGCAATAGAGAGTGCAATATGCAAATCCGGCCTACTTTATGGACTAAAATGTGAATTACATTCAAATGATGTCCGAAAAATACGAAACTTGGCCGAGATATAAAATATGATGAAATAAGTGCACTGTAATTTTTTTGGAATTTTTGAATGCAATATGAATTTTTTATGGATTTTTAAATGCAACAAATTAATTTTCAATATTTAGTTTTAATAAAATATTAAACCTACTTATTTTCGAGAAATAAAATTATCTAAGATCTATCACTAGGTGATGGATCTCAGAAAAATCCTAAATCTCAAAAATGTAGGGTCTAATACCTATTAAAAATTAAACAGTGAAATATGCAAAATGATTTTTACAAAGCAAAGTATGCAACTAAAATAATCTCTACAATATGTGATTTTTCGGGGATTTTCAGAGCAATGGTTAATTCACTATGAATTTCAGAGCACAGATTGGGCAAAATATTCCAATTTTCACGAAACAATTATTTATTAATTAACCATAAATCACAAAAATGTCCACAGTATCTCAAAATGTAGAGAATTACATGAAGAACAAAGTACTATTTTTGAATAAATAAAATAATGTAGAAAAGAGGTTTGAAATGGAGGTAGAACACGGGGGTATGATTGCAAATATAATAAATAAAACAAATAAAGAAATATGCAGTGGGGGGCCTAAATGCAATTACCAGAACTTGGGGAGCGAATTCTGCAAAATACCCAGAGGAGCACGTGCGTGGCACGTGCCCTCTGGAGGCGGGACTTGACGCGCAAATATGGAAAGAGGTCGGGGCTGCTTGTAAATTGCCCAAGGGGGCACGTGCAATACACGTGACCCCTGGGTCCTTGACGCCTGCTGACGATTCCCCGCGCACGTGCGAAGCACGTGCGGGGGACCTCGGGTCTAGCGCCCAGCCGCGCGAGGTGGGGGGGCCAAGTCTGATGAGGACCGGCCAAGGCTGAGGGAGGCCGGCGAGTGATTTGCGGCGGACTGGCCAGGTGGTGGCTGGAAGAGATGGTGGCACTGGAGGATCTCCTAAGCGGTTGCGTGCGGCGGAGCTGGCGTGTCGAAGTAGTTGTGACGAAGATGGCGAAGCTGGAGAACGTCGGAGGGTAGTTGACGTCGACGTCGCTGGAGGAAGCTGGCGGAGGGGCTCGGCCGAGGCAAGGCGCGGAGCTGCTGGCGTTGGTGATGAAGGTGGAGGCGTCTAGCACAGTCGATGAAGATGGTCGGAGCAGTGTTGTGGCGGCGGAGGTATGGCGGTTGTCGAAGAAGCTCGATGGGGCTGTAGCAGGCGGAGGTGGCGCGAAGTCGAAGACGATGGTCGGTGGAGCTGAAGACGAAGGTGGTCGAGGAAGATACGTTGGCTCGACGGGGTCCCGGAGCTGTAGCAGGTCGTTGGGGGAGGGTCCCTCGTCTGCAACGGCCACCAGTGGTGACCGGACCTCGCCGAAGAGGTTGGCCTGAGGTGCTGTCACCACCGCAAGCACGCAAATCGGCGGATAGGGAGGCCCGTGGCGGTGGGGCTCTTTTAAATAGGAGAGGGTGGTCGTTGCGGGATCAGAGGAGGGTCGGCGAGGCAGTTGCGGAAGGTTGTTCGGCCGTCGCGGGATATGCGGGCGGTGCTTGCACGATTTTCGGGACGACGGCGCAGCGGAGAAGTCGGGGGGGGGGGGGGTCTGTTGGGAGGTAGAAGGTGATGGGCAGTGGCCGTCCGATCGGCCGAGATCGGACGGCCAATCCTGCGCCACGTGGTAGGGAGTGGGAGTAAGAGGAGGGTGCGGGCACGTGCAGTGCGCGTGCAGGGTGGCACGTGCGCTGCATGTGCGTGGCATTTAATTATTTTTTTTAAAAACGAGTATATAAAAGGCCCAAAAAACGCTGACATGTGGCGACCTCTGGGGCTGCCACGTGTCAGCACCAGAAAAATCAGAGATAAAAATCTTTGTAAAATCCATAAAAAATAACAAATGACCTCGGATTGAAAAAGTTCCTTCATGAAAAATGCTCGTCTCGAGAGATCTACAACTTTCATGAAGACATCAAAGCCAAATTCGGTCAAATGTAAAAAATGAATTTTTGGGGTATCCCATGTACATAGAATACCTTGATTTTTTGGGTTTTGTAATTTTTTTGTCATTTTTAATCACGATAAAAACCCAGAAAAATATGGAAAAATCAAAGATGAATAAAAGACACTTAATTCTATTTTTTTTGGATTTTTAATGATAAAGAAAATATATACATAAAATACAGGTCAAAAAGCCGCGAAAATATACAATGCACAAAAGAGGCCCAAAACCCAACTTTCACATACGAGCTCCGATTCACTTGAACTTGGTCTTGTTTTGAAGGTAATTGAATGTTCATTAGTTCAAAAGTGAGTAGGATCAAATCGGACACTGGATGGGGAAAATATGTGGCTTTCAGTCCGAAAATCCTGAAACTAGGGTTTGGGTTTTTGGTCCACTTACCTGGGTTAATTATTTTTTGTATTTTTTTATTTATTCTTGTTAGTGATATGTACACGTGGAGGTGGTTTTGGGTTATGCGGTGTCAGCATGGAGAAGTTAAAAAATATGGGAAATTAGGCTATTTACATGTCAACTGTGGCTTGGATTTTTGGCTTCTTATTTTATGCAGAAATTAATGCTAAAATGCAATTCTTATGAAATCATGCATAAATGCCAATTATGCAGAATAAATGCCGAAATGTAGTTGATTTTGAGGGACTTTGAGCTTAATTAATGAGACTTAGAGTGGTGAATCCGAGATTCATCATCCCCCCCATACTTAGGACAAAGTACGTCCTAAGTTAGGCACACACGAAAATGGAGTGTATGAGTGATACGGTGGATGTACGGAGGGAAATGAAAGCGAATATAAAAGAGGAGTGGATGTACAAAGGTCAAGAAGGTTGAAAGTGGACCTTCTTAATAGATCGATGAGGAATGGATCTGACAAGGTATATGTAGATATTGGGGTCAACATTAGACATTAACTGATCATGATTGACCAAGAATATATCCTCAGCGGTCTCAAAGTGTTCAGGCACGAACCGGTCAGTGGAAGTGGTATGGTCATGTCCTGCTTGGGAAGTCTCGCAAATATCAAAGTAAAAAGGCTCGAACTCATTATCAGAAAAACGTAAGATCAATTCCATCCTAACGAGCCTCTAATGGATCATCATCTTCATA